>JBAGKK010520744.1:0-13258 GCA_037177015.1 Euceroptres primus
ATATAATGACTCATACTTACTATCTCGAACAGCACGTTTACATTGTTCTGCATTATCTACAAAAAACAGAAAGGGAGGAAATTTTTAATTATAGAGAAAGCCCTGATAGATTTCATTATCCACTTTTTCCAAAAACTGGAAATTCGGCATTTTTGCAACCGTTGTTGCTTTTTTCTAAGTTAACTGATATTTTTAATGGATCCTGCAGGCTGGTAAACGTTTTTTTGTAACATGAAGACTCTTATCAAATATTCGGAACAAAGAAAAGGAGAAAATTTTAATTATTGAAAAAGAGCTGATTTATTTCGTGGACCACTTTTTCCAAAAAGTGAAAACTTGGCATTTTTCAACCGTTGTTGCCTTTTTTCTAAGCTAACTGATATTTTTAATTGATCCTGCGGGCCGGCAAACGTTTTTTTGTAACAAACAGACTCTAAACAAGCACCCGGAGCAAAGAAAAGTAAAAAATTTTAATTATTGAGAAAGCCCTGATATATTTTGTGGGTCACTTTTTCCAAAAAGTGGAAATTTGGCATTTTTACAACCGTTGTTGCTTTTTTATAAATTAACTGATATTTTGAATTGATCCTGCAGCCCGCAAACGTTTTTTTGTAACAAGGAGGTTTGTTTCAACCCCCTCCACAAAGAAAAGTGGAAATTTTGAATTATTGAGAAAGCCCTGGTTTATCTCGTGGGTCACTTTTTCCAAAAACTAGAAATTTGGCATTTTTGCGACCATTGTTGCTTTCTTCTAAGCTGATATTTTTAATTGAACCTGCAGGTTCAGGATGGTAACCTTTTTTTGTAACAAGGAGACTCTTAATCAAACATCCGGAGCAAAGAAAAGTAGAAAATTTTAATTATTGAGAAAGCCTTGATTAATTTCAGTGGTCACTTTTTCCAAAAACTGGAAGTTTGGCATTGTTACAATCGGTGTTTCTTGTTTCTGCTAAGATTACTGTTATTCTTAATTGATGCTGGCTGATCAGCAATATACCTGAACTGTATCAATGGATGCAGTGTATTAAAAATTCCAATATAGCATTTATGTGTTTTCATTTAATTTGAAATAGGTTTTATACCTAGTATTTTCTTTTAGTATCTTAACAAATGGAAATGCAATGTTCCATGCGCGCTTATATTATTATTTTATTATTTATTTATTTTTATTATTTTTATTATTATTATTATTTATTATTATTTTATTATGCGTGCATAATATTACTAGTTCTTTAATGTTTTGATAAATATTCTAGACTGTTCCAGAATCCTCAAGAATATTCTGAACTTTAGAATTTCCCGAATTCTGCGGAATCATTTAGAACCCTCTAAAATCTACAAAAGACTTCCATAATCTTGAAGAATTCTTCTAAACTGTTTTCAGTATCTTTCTAAAACTCTATAAATATTTTGAAAATCTATTTAAAAAATATGGAAGATACTAGAAGATTTTAGAAGTTTATGTCAGAATTCAAAAGGTTTTTTAGGATTTCAAAAGATTCTGAAACAGTCTAGAATTTTTTGAAAAATCATAATAGGTTTTGGGGTGTTGTTGAAGATCGTAGAACTTTGAAAAAGTCTGGATATTTCTGGAAGAGTTTTAAAAAATCCTGGAAAATTTTAGAAGGTTTTAGAAAATGCTGGAGGTTTTTGGAAGATTTTGGGAGAATCAAGAAATCTCTGGAAGATTTTAAAACATTATAAAAAATTTTGAAGGTTCTAGAAGATTTTGAGAGATTGTTGGAGGTTTAACGAATCTACAGGAATATGGAAAGTTTTAAATATTGTAGAAAATTCTAGAAGATTGGCGAAAAGTCCAGAAGGTGTCATGAAGGATTTTAGAAAACTCTAGAGAGTTCCAAAGGTTCTGAAACCTTTGGAGTATTTATTGGAGTATTTATTAGATTCTATTGGATTTTATATATTTATTAGATTCTAGATACAGATTTAAGACTTTTAAGGATTTTTTAAGATTCTGGAGAATTTTAGCAGGCTCATTTCGGGAATTCGATTTCTTGAAAACTTAAAATTTTGATAATTTCATGATTCAGGAATCTAAATTCTTGTCATCAATTTTAGCAGCCAAAAATTTTTAGTCGACAATTTTTTTGTTTATTGGCTTCCTCAGTATTTTTAAAAGAAACAAATTTCCCTCTTTTTTAAAAAAGGAAACCCCTCTTTTCCCTAAAATTGAACTTCTGAACCGCTTTAATCCCTGAATAGAGTTATCGACACTAATTTTTAAATATTCTCTTTTTCAAAGAAAAAAACAAAGTGCTTAGCATTTTTTTTAACATACATAATTTAGAAGAGTGAGGTGTCCTAATCTTTCTTTGAAAGGCATTTAAACATGCAGGGCCGGCGGAATATCCCTTGTCTGTTTCTTTCACTCATTAAGAAGTGCATATGCAAACAAATGAGAGTAAGCGAGACGAGAGCATATTGGAAAATGGCTTTTGTTTTCCATATGTTCTCGTCTCGCTTATTCTCATTTGTTTGCATTTGCACTTCTTAATGAGCGAAAGAAACAGACAAGGGATGTTCCGTCGGCCCTGTAAACATGGAAAATCCCTGGGTATCATTTTAATCTGCTGCAAAATAAGAAATCGAAAAACAAACGACTGTGTCAATAGAATAACTATCCACTTCAGATCAATATAATATCGCTTTATATTAAAATAATATCCACGATTTATTGTGAAGGTATAGAAATAATGTTTAAAGTTTCCAACGTGGGATATAATCTTTAATTATTTGTTATAGTTTTTCTATGAGCTTCAAATTCAAGTTATAGTTACAGTCGATAGGTTTCACTATATAGTTTCTAAATAAAGAAGAGCTTCTTATTAGGGCATTTTTTCCTGTTTAAAAAGTATATTTTATTACTTCTGCTAGTTTCTTATATTGTAAATAAAATTAGATCAAGAATGTCAACACCTTTCCGATTTTAATTTATAAATTCTGATGCTTGATTGTTTATCCCTGACGGGGAAGTTTTATCAATGTAGTTTGAGCTCAGAACTGAGGAGTAGAAGGAAGGAGCTTCGATCGATAACAAATTAAACCCGAACAAGGCAGCATTTAGGCGACCAAATAATTGGACTCTCTGGGATTCAAGAAACAAAGAGAAAAGTTCGGAACAAATGGTTAAAATCGCCTGCTGTAAATTTGGGTGGGTCGCCATACCGAAATCGAGCTGAAAGGTCGGGTCATGTGATCTTGAGAAATCGCCATTTCAATGCGATGAACCCCATAATTCGTGCTTTAAAATGCATGGAGCGGCTCACCGATTCCGTGGTCTCCTTCACTTTATCCGTGAACTTAGGGGATATGCTAGGCCCGATAGATAGGATTTCTACTTATCCTTTTCCTTCTTGAGTCCCTCATTATTTTTGCAAATCGGAAACCACAGGAAATTCTTCGAAAAGTATTTTTTCTACTTTACTCCTTACGGAAATATGAAATGGAAATAAAAAAAATCACTGCAATTAATTGTGTTTTAATATGACTAATCTTTTAATTAATTTTCTTTTTCAGAAAAAATATGAGTACCCTGGAAAGATTTCATTGGCAAATCAGCAGGCTGGAGATGTACCCAAAGAATTCTGTATACGTAGATAAATTACTGAACGAAATGGCGACACTTCCAATTTCTCATGTTGGTA
Source organism: Euceroptres primus (assembly GCA_037177015.1). Lineage (NCBI taxonomy): Eukaryota > Metazoa > Arthropoda > Insecta > Hymenoptera > Figitidae > Euceroptres > Euceroptres primus. Next base: position 3,666 of record JBAGKK010520744.1, read on the forward strand.
AGAATTTTCATATTTATTTATTTATTATTTACTATTTATTATTAACTATTAATTCTTTATTATTTATTTTGATCATTTACTTTCGAAAACTACGTTTATATATTAAGAGAATAATTTTATTATTTTAAATAATTTACTGATTAAATTAATCGCTGATACGAATAGAAGGATGTTTGAACGATAAAGGAAATGTTTGCCATGATGACGGTGAGCGCGTAATAAATTTTCACTAAAGCTAGTAGCGCGTGACTCGTTCTAAGAATTTTTCGCCTCACAAAAATAATGGATGGTAAGCCTTGGCTTGTACGTGCGCTTTTATTAAATTTCTCATGCAATTCGTGACGAAACGTGTGCTAATTCTTGGTTCTGCACACGATCAGTGTGAATCTTTAACGACCTTTTTTCCAGTTACATCTACAGATAATCCTATTAAAAATAACAATCCAAAGAATATTTAATAAAGAATCTTTTGTCTAAATCATAGAAATTAACCACATTAACCCACAAAAAACCATCAAATTACGTATCGAAAAAAAATCATTACTATTCCAGATTAAAACGTTTTTAAGGTTTTTACGACCTTTTTGCCAGTTAAATCTACAGATAATCCTGTTAAAAATAACAATGTAAAGAATCTTTTATCTAAACCACAGAAATTAACCACATTAACCCACAAAACATCATCAAATTACGTATCGAAAAAAATAATTACTACCCCAGATTAAAACGCTTTTAAAGATATTATTTAAATATTTTAGAAACATTCAATTTTTAAAACGAAATGTTGTTTTTAAATATTCCCTTAAACGTAGAGTTGGATCGTCGGAACATTTAATAATTGAAGTGATTTGAAAGCAGACATCTCGAATGTGGCAGTGAATATGATATTGAGTTTTGCATGCTGAATTTCGAACTAAAGTCAGAAGATATAGAGGGAGGATTGTCTGGCGGTTACTTGACAGAAGTTCCAGCATCAAGTATTAATTAGCACCAACGTCAAGATTTGAAAATCAATGACAAACCTCTCTAAGACCTTCCTACACAAAATGACAAAAAAGGGTCGTTTATAGTTTCTGAAAGCGGCATTAAGCCTTCCAGCAAGTCCCTTTTTTTCACTTTTGGTCATTTTTTTTTTTAGAAAAGGTCACTTTTAGTCACTTTTTCTAAATTTGGTCACTTTTTCCACTTTTAAAAAATTTTAGTCACTTTTCTCATTTTTTAAATTGAAAATTTAAATTGTTTTAAAATTTAGATCTCCGATGAAACTTATTGCCATTCTGAAATGTGACTTTGTTCGTCACATTCTAAAAGTTTATCATGTTCCCTTTTTTGGCCTATTTTACCCCTATTATACTCAAAATCCCCTGAAATCTCTTTATTTGAGAATTTTACTCCCTTTTCCCCCTATTTTCCTTTTTTATTCAAAGTTCCAATTAAATCCGTTAAAATTCTACACGTCCTATATGGTTTTCCAAAATCCTCCAGACTCTTTCAAGGTCCTCCAAATTCTTCTCAAATCTTACATAATTTTCAAACTTTTGAATTTGTTAGAATTATCTAGAATTTCAGACTGATTCAAAATTCTCTAGAATTTCAGACTGATTCAAAATTCTCTAGAATTTCAGAGTGATTCATAATTCTCTAGAATTTCAGACTCATTCATAATCTTCCAGACTCTCTCAGAGACTTCTTAATCTTCAAAAAAAAAAAATTCAAAATATTATAAACTGTTCCAGAATCTTCTAAAATCCTCTAAAAGATTCTGTACTCTTCCATAATCTTCTAGAATCTTTTAGAGGTTTCACAGAATTCTCCAGGCTGTTTTAAAATCCTTCAAAATCCACAAAAGCCTTTCGAAATTTTCTCAAATCCTTTAGAATCTTCAAAACTTATCTGAAATATCCAAAAAAATTTTTAAGTATTCGAAACTGTTCCAGAATCTTCTACAATCTACTAAATTCTTCTGAATTCTTCCATAATCTTTTACAGTTTCTCGGGTTCTCCTATAATAATCTTATAAGAAACAATATCATAAAATTCTTTAATATTCTACGATATTTGGGTCATATTTGGATGGTAAGTTTCTACCATTATAAGACTAATTTACCTCAAGTGCCAACTTCAAAAAGAATTTTTTACGAAAGTTATAAAAAAAATTTGAAAAACCAAAATATTAAATTTTCTCGAACATGACTAAATCAATTTAGATGGTTCAAATATATATTGTACAAGATATCATAGCGGTTCTAAAAAAAAATGGGGAGTCAATTCTGGCAATTAGAAAGGAATAAAAAAAATGTTTGGAATTTTGAAAAAAAAATTTTTCTAAGAAAGCTTTTTGGTACCGCCGCAATTTTTTTCTTATAATACACTCACACCCTCAGTAACAACATATATTTTTATGAGCATGATCCCAATGGTTAAAAAAATGTTTTAAAAAATTAATTTTTTGGCCTCTACAAAGTATGAGATTCCATTGAAATGAAGGGTCTTCTTAATTTTAACTCATGACCAAAAGCACTTTTTTTGGACAAAAGTCTGTCTACAAGCCAATTTTCAATGGATTCTGATTTTTTTTTTTAAATGACCTTAAGGCTTCCAGGCTTCCACAAAAATTTTTTATTTAACAACAAAATAAGCAATATTTTTTCCCTAACTTTTCAGATGTACCTTTTTTTAAGATCTTCAAATTGACTAAAAAAAAGAGCTTAAGTCAGTGTAATAACTATCTAGCAACAATTTCCAGAAGGTTAGAGTAAGAAAAAAATTGTTTTTAATATTTTTAACAAATTAATGAACAAAAGCCATTTGCTCGTGATTTGGAATGATTAGTTGTTTGAAATTCAAAGTTTTTATATAAAATATGAGATAAACAAATACAAATACACGGTTTTTGTATGTCACAATGAATAGGCTCAATTTTTTTGCAGAATCAACCAAAAAGGTCTTGCCAAAGACTCTTTGCTGTCATTCTTTTAAATTAACAACAACTGTTAATTATTTAAACAATATTTATAAACAACTTCACATTTTCAACATTATTCAACGAAAAGGCCCAATTTTTTGCGGAACCAATTAAAAATGTATTGCCTGTGACTCCTACCTGTAATTTTGTTTAAATCAATAAAAAATAGTAAGTATTTAAACAATTTTTATAAATAAATGCACATTTTGACCATTTTTCAAAGAATACGCTCCATTTTCTTAGTAACATCAACTAAAAATGCATTGCCAATAACTCTTTGCTATCATACTTTGCCAATGGACAAGAACAGTTAATTATTTAAACAATTTTTATAAACAAATGTAGATTTTCACCACTTTTGCATGAATAGGCTTTTTTTTCGTGCAATACACTAGAAATGTCTTACCAATGACTTCTTCTTGACATATTTATCCAATTAACAAAAACTGTTGATTATTTAAACAATATTTATAAACAAATTCACAGTTTGACTATTTTTCCAAAATAAATATTTGATAACCCAATAGCCCAGCAACCAAGAACCCACCACACCTTTCATTAGCACACACACACACACATGTGTGTGTGTGGTAGTGAAAGGTACCTTGGTTTTTTAGTTAACTCTGCAAAAAATATGTATTATGGAAAAATGGTCAAACTATGAATTTGTTTAAAAATATTGTTTAAGTAATCAACAGTTTTTGTTAATTGGACAAATATGACAAGAAAGAGTCATTGGTAAGACATTTCTAGTTTATTCCACGAAAAAAATCCTATTCATGCAAAAGTAATCAAAATGTACATTTGTTTATAAAAATTGTTTAAATAATTAACTGCCCTTGTCCATTGGCAAAGTATCATAGCAAAGAGTCATTGTCAATACATTTTTAGTTGATTTCGCTAAGAAAATGGAGCCTATTCTTTGAAAAATAATCAAAATGCATTTATTTATAAAAATTGTTAAAATAATTAATATTTTTTATCAATTTAAACAAAATTACATCTAGGAGTCACTGATAATACATTTTTAGTTGGTTCCGCAAAAAATTGGGCCTATTCGTGGAATAATGTCGAAAATGTGAATTTATTTATATATATTATTTAAATAATTAAAGTTGTCAGTTTGAAAAAAATGATAGCAAGATTGACAAGATATTTTTGGTTGATTCTGCAAAAAAATTGAGCTTATTCGTAGTGACATACGAAAACTGTGTATTTGTTTATAAAAATTGTTTAAATAATTGTCAAACAGCAGTTATTCTTAACTAATCGCAATTAGGCATTAATTTCTCATATTTTATATCAAAACTATGAATTTCAAACAACTAATCATTGCGAATCACGAGAAAATGGCTTTTGTTCATTAATTTGTTTAAAATATTATAAACAATTTTTTTTCTTACTCTAACCTACTAGAAATTGTTGCTAAATAGTTATTACACTGACTTAAGCTCTTTTTTTAGTCAATTTAAGATCTTAAAAAAAAGGTATGTACATCTGAAAAGTTAGGAAAAAAATATTGTTTATTTTGTTGTTAAATAAAGAATTTTTGTTTGGCCAAAGTGAATTTTCTGCACTGACTCGTTATACCTGGAAGCCTTAAAGTCATTTTTAAAAAAATCAAAATCCATTGAAAATTGGCTTGTAGACAGACTTTTGTCTACAAAAAGTGCTTTTGGCCACACTGTGTGGCATATGTAATAATAGCACACAATAAAGATCGAAAATACAAGATTTAAAGTAAAATCTATGCAAAAGCCTGTCTATGATTTCAAATGATGCTCATTTAAGAGAGTCATGAGTTAAAATTAAGACCCCTCGTTTCAATGGAATCGCATACTTTGCAGAGGCCAACGAAATAATTTTTTTTTTATGTGAGAAGTGCCATTGGGATCATGTTTGCAAAAATATATGTTGTTACTGAGGATGTGAGTGTATTATAGGAAAAAAATTGCAGCGGTACCGAAAAGCTTTCATAGAAGAAATTTTTTTTAAATTCCAAAAATTTTGTGTATTCCTTTCTAATTGCCAGAATTGACTCTTCATTTTTTTAAAAAGCGCTTTGATATCTTGTACAATATATATTTGAACCATCCAAATTGATTCAGCCATTTTCGAGAAAATTTAATTTTTTTATTTTTCAAAATTTTTTATAACTTTTGTAAAAAATTTGTTGAAAATTGGCACTTGGGTAAATTAGTCTTATAATGGTAGAGACTTACCACCCAAATGTGAACCAAATATCTGCTAAGGCAAACCAACCATGCTTACCCAGCTATGGCAGAATGGAAAAAATTTTTTGGAATTCTGAAAGATTCTGAAACAGAATAGAATATTTTTGAAAATTATTGTAAATTTAGGGGTGTATTTGAAAATTTTGGAAAATTTTAGAAGACTGAAAAATTCTGGATATCTCTGTAAGAGTTCAAAAGAACCTGGAAGATTTGAAAAAATTCAAAAAAAAAAAACTAAAAAGATTCTAAAAAGGATTTTGAGAGATTTCAGAAGATTTAACGAATCTACAAGTATTTGGAAAATTTCACAGAAAATCCCAACGTATCATTCTAATCGGCAGCAAAATGAAGAATCAAAAAACAAAAGACTGTGACAATAGAATAAATGATCCACTTTAGATAAAAATAATAACGCTGCCAATTAAAATAATATCCCACGCTTTACAGTGTTAAAATAAGTATTCTAGAAGATTCTAAAAGTTTATCGAAAGTTACTGAAGATGTCATTAAGGATTTTATAAAATCCTAGAGAGTTCCAAAGATTGTGAAAGTCTAGAAAATTGTGGACTACTTCAACTTTTTTTCGGATTTTAAATTCTAGATAGGAAACCGATTTGATCTCTGACGTAATAAAATGCCTAAATTATTTTTGATCACTTCTTTTAGTATTATTCATTGATGAAAGGACTAATTATTTGATTTGTTTAAAGTAAATAGAAATTTGTTGGTCACTTTTTTGAAAAAAATGATCCCTTTTTCAACTTTTTTAAAAATATAACGTCGCTGGCCTGAAAAGTGCTTAATTATTAAATATTATAATACCGTATATTTGAAATAAAATTTACAAAGACACTTGGAAAGTTAGTTTGTCCGATGAGAGCGAACATGACAAATAGAATTTGCAGAGTGCATCTCCCAAGCGCCTCTCTCAGGGAACAAGGTTGATACTTGTGAACCGTGCCGAACCCGCGAACTTGGGACCGTTAATGCTTCAACGGTTAATTCTGTTTAGGTTTAAATACTGTATTTTATTGTTCTTGTGCTTCTATAATTATTCAGGCTCCAGAGAATTTTAATATAAGATTCCTGGAGAAACCTCGAAAAAATGGAAAACGAAAAGTCCTGTGAAAGAAGGTTGAATACAGAAAAAAAATGTTACCCACTCAAGAAAATCATTTGATTAATTAAAAGAATATTTTGGTTAAGTGAACAATATTTTCATCAACCGAAGTTTTTGGTTGATTAGCTCTGTTAATTTTACAAAATATTCTGTTTATTAAACTAAATGTTTGGCTTGAATCCACGAAATTTCTTATATTTGATTAAATCAACCAAAGCTTATGAAATCAACTAAATATTTGTTTAATGTAAAACAGGTGAAAGCATTAAACTGAATTCGAAGTCTAAACTGTGGGAGAAATGTTTATTTATTTAAATAAAGTTATTTCATTGCAATTGAGTAATTGAGACATTCCTACATTTTAAATTGAATGCAACAAGATGATGGATTTTAAATCGAAATGAATGATTGCTATTTATTTTTTGAAATGATTATAATTTGTTAGAAAGTGGAAATATCTACTTTAAAAAATTATTTCTAATTTTAACGAGTATTTTATACATTTTCATTACATGAAACTGTATTAATAATTCTGAAATATTAGTTTTGTTTAAATAAAACCGTGTTTAATTATTTTGCAGATGAGAAGACGGGCGGTACACAACTCAAATTAATTATAGACTACGCGAATCATACTCAGGCCCTCTTCAAACCCATGAGGTAAGTACGAATATAATTTAATGTACAAATAATTAATTTTATAAAGTGAAAAGCAAGCAGTTTTAATTAAAGCTAAGGCACTACTAAATTTTAATCACACTGTAATTTTAATGAAGCAATATTTTTTTATTTTAAAAAATAGCGAAATATCTCCGAGTTTGGGAAAATTAACTGGTGCCTCGCTCTTTAAGTTATAGGAAGAAATGAGGAGAAAAACAGAATGATTGGCTCTTGTGCTTTTAAGCTCAATTTCTTGGACAAGAGGTTTTCGTCTGTTTATAATAACTGCTTTTTATAAATTTTAACTGATGGTTAGTACAGTGCAAAACATGCAGTTTTCCTAGTTATTTATTCTTGAACAGAAGGCTGTTCTCAAACCGTTCACTGTACTTAAAGTCATTACCAGAATCGTTGTACATATATTTCAAGATTTAATGGCGTTTTAAAATGAGAGTTAGAAGGCAATTATTGCAACTTTAGAGCCAGTAGGATGTTCATTGCGCGGAGAAGTTAACGAGAAAGTTTCGTATCGCAGTTTTGCAGGACCCGCAAACTTACTTAAACAATTAGTCTGTTTTATGTTAAGCGAAATAATCCCGTACGTGTTTTAAAACTTTATGGAGTTTGTCCTAATTTTTTTGATAAACAAATGCAGCAAACAAACAAGGAGCTACAAAAAATTAAACAAATGTAAAAATTGTTTTTTATATTCGAACTCAATTTAGAAAAACAAAGCTAGCGGTTTTGAGGGTTTAAATGTTAACAAGCAGTAATAAAAAAACGTTTCAATTCCATGTCTTTGAAAATCAGAATAAAAAAGAATACTTAAAATTGTTACACCTTAAAATAGTTTGGATTAAATTCAGTAAAATTTGTTTTCATTTAAGCAATATTAGTCTAAATTTAATACCGCGTTACCTGGATTTTAGAATTGAGCCTTAAATTTAGACAAATTTTACTTAACATCAAATTAAGAAGCTTTTTAAATTAATTTCTACCTGGAAAACCTTCTTTATAGTACAGTCAAATTAGCCGCAAAAAGGCCATTTGCTAGAACAAATTAGCAGCGCACGGAGAACTTTATCTTAAAATGTTTGGATGGGCGTCCTTTTGAAGCCCTGAAAAATTCGAGGCTGAATTCTTAATCAATTTTTTGTTATTAACAAAAAACGTGAAATCGACACATTTTCTCAACACGTTTGCTTGAATTTTTACTTTCGATTAAGAGATAGGTGAAAAGTGTATAGGACTTTATTCTTAGAGCATAAAATAAGCTTCAAAATGAGCTCTTAGCAAATATCCTGCGACAAATAATTTACGAGGTATGAATTTGTTAATTAACATTGTGCGTTTTTCAGGGAAGACAACGCGATGATAAAGCATTGTTGCAAAAAAAATCGCGATCGATTTTTTGCTATTGGATTCTCAAATTAGATAGTTCAAAGTATTAAAAAGCATTTTTTGGATTTCAGAATCCAAAAATGACAGGGGCGAATTATTTAAACAAATGTTACCTCCTTGTGCCTGAAATGTGCATTTTTCGGAATGTTTGAGTTACAATTTCTCCCAGGGAGACTTATTGCAAATTCAAAAATACCAATTCGATATTTACTGATTTTTTATGAATAAACAAATAAATGTTTAAACAAATTTTTTCCTTTTTGTCCTCAAGTATTCATTTTTTGTCATATTTTAAATGCAATTTCTCTCACGGACTCTTATTACATCTTAAAAATATACGAAGTCGATGTTCTCAAAAATGCCAAAAAATGCATATGTGAGGACGAAAAGGAAAAATTTGTTTAAACATTTATTTGTTTATTCATAAAAATCAGTAAATATTAAATTGGTATTTTTTTAAGATGTAATAAGAGTCCGTGAGAGAAATTGCATTTAAAAAATGCCAAAAAATGCATATTTGAGGACAAAGAGGAAACATTTATTTAAAAATTTATTTGTTTATTCATAAAAAATCAGTAAATATCGAAATGGTATTTTTTAATTTGCAATAAGCCGCTCTGGGAGAAATTGTAGTTCAAAATGCCGAAAAATGCATATTTCAGGCACGAGGAGGTAACATTTATGTAAATAATTTTTTTTTATTGATAAAAAATGACTTAACTATTCATTTTTAATCAATTGAGTTTCAGAAATACTACTTTGGTATCAGTATAGAGAAAGGGTCCAAGTTATAAGGTCATAAATCGTGACCTATTAGAGCTAGGACATTATTTTTTTCTAATTTACGAAGATTTTAACCCACTATAATTTATCTTGGTAGAACTTTCTCCTATGACATCTAGAAAACGAGTTATTTCCAAAGAACACAGTTTTCCGATTTTCGGCTAAAAAATGAAAAAAGCCCAGAATTTTTGGAAGGCCGTAAATCGGAAACTAATGGAGTTAAAACATTCTTTTTTTTTTAAATTACGTGTGACTTCATGTACTTTCATTCATTCTGTGGCACCTTTAATGAAAATTCATGCAGAAAAGAGGTACTTTGAAAAAATTAAACTCATATTATTTACCCCTAAAAGTAGGCCGAAAAGGGTCAACTTTGAGAGATGATAACTCGCGATCTATTATAGTTAGGATATTCTTTTTTGTTTTAAAT
>JBAGKK010520765.1:0-13256 GCA_037177015.1 Euceroptres primus
CTTCCTTCGAGGACATGGCATTTTGCAGTACTAATTGCAAAAGCTCGCGCACATAAACTTCAATTTGCAGATCATCTTGGCCAAAACGTTTCTTCAAACTATCAATTGCCTTCTCATAATTTTCACTGGTCGGCGGGTAACTTTTTACTAATACCACCGCACGAGAATCAGGCACCATTGCTTGTATTAAATACTGGAAGTTATCTTCATTGCCAATATTCACATCTTCGTGTATCTTCTTGAATAAACTCCAAAATTTAAGCCATTCTCGTACATTACCACTAAACTTCACCAATTCTATTTTCGGTAAGTTTTTTTTGCCTCCACGTGATTTGCACTGGTACTTGCTCTATTCGCTGGGCTCGCATTGGATGTCCAGACGTTTCTCGCACTTATTTTTCTGTCGAACTTGTACTTGGCTACCAAAAATCTGCTTTTGTAAGCGTCGTGCTCATCCATCTCCTTTTGAATCTCCTCTTCATTGGCTTCTCCAGAGAGCAACGTATCTATAATACTCGCCGCGTTGTCTTCTAGTTCTTTATGCTTATCAGCCAACAAGCCATAAGCCACGGTAATTTCTGCGGTTCCAGATGACACGTTCTCTATCAGAGCATTCAGCGAATTCAGCGCCTTGGTGAACCCAGTACGTAGACTCGTCCTTTTTCTCTTGACTTGATCCATTTTTCCTTGATTAAAAAAAAACACAACTCAGACTAATCACAACCCGTCACTACAACCCAAGTCCTGTCACGGTCGCCAGATATTTTATTTTAATACTTGGGTAAAATTAGGCTGCGATTAAATCTGGGAAAATTATATACTTAAACTGTACTTTATTAAAACACAAGAGAAGAAAGGTTAATATTTAAAGATACATGAAAAAAGAGGCATCGCGCTTTGCTCTCTTAATTTGACAGTCTTACTCCCCACGATGCTCATTTAACACTGCCCGTCCTTCTACGCTTTCAGTACAACTCAGGTCAGCAATGTCAAAAAGAAATACCTTCCACTCTTCATTCCTTACACTTTTATGATTACTACGAGCCAAAATGCAGCCCATCGTTAGTCATCGTTCGGACGACCCTGAAGCGACCTTATCATAAAATGCTAAATCCTTAAGCGAACCGAACTTTCTAAACTCTGATATTTTTATAATCCCCAGGTTTTTCCCCAAAACTGTTGCTCACTTTCTTCTTTACAATTTAAATACAAGTGCTGATATTAAAAATTAAAATTTTTCAAACTGGATAGTATTTGTATTTCAAAAGAAAAAAATTATATTTTTTCTTGAATACAATGAATACGAGAACAATAAGAAAAATAGAATTTTTTTCCTAAAATACCTGTAAAATCCAGTTTTAAAATTTATGGTAGGTAGACTATATTATCACCAAACACACTTGAAAATCGAAATAGCTTTACCAGTTTTTATTCTTTCTTTATTTGCAGAAAATCGCGTGTTTAATTTTTTTTAAAAATCGAAATGGCTTTACCGGTTTTTATTATTTCTTCGTTTCCCTCATTGATTTCGAAGGAGTGTAAAAAAACTTGATAAGCTGAAATAAGAAAAACGTTAAAATCTCAAAAATTTACAAAATCGCAATGTTTTAAAGCAAAAATATAATAGTAATTTGTAATACAATCACAAAAAGGCGTGCAACGAGCCGTAAGGAAGTATGACAGGCACACGAGCCAAGACGAGTGCGAAGCACGAGTCGTGGGGTGAGTGTGCCTGTGATACGAGCTGTAGGCGAATGTTGTCAACTTCGCAGGCTTCGTCGATGTCCGCCTTTTTGCAGTCGTGTCACAGTATACTTTTTGTAACGAATGCACAAAAATCCGTGGTTTTGTCCATGGAAAGTATACGATAACGCATATAACTGAACACAATTAGAAAATGGCTGACCGTAATTTTCATTCGTTGTTAAATACGACTAAATTTTCTCCCGCCAGGGCGGCACGTTGCTAGGGCTACATAGGTAATTAACCTTTAGAGGGCCGGCAATTCGGGACGAAAATCGGCCTCAGAAAATTGGCACAAAAGGTATCTTATATCATTGATTGATCATAGACAATGTCTTGATCAGGGGGTGAGCCAATATATTGGCTTTCCGGCCCTCTAAAGGTTAAAGTATTTTTAAAAAGTGCGAAAAGTTTGTAGCGTGTAAACAAAGTATTCGAAAAAAGTTGCGCATGCGCAGAATTTGTTTTTCGTATACCTAACCAAAAAGCGCCACTTCTCGTATACTTTCCATGGCCAAAAACGCGGACATTTTGTGCATGTGTAACAAAAAAAATTTTTTTCCCCTCAAGAAGAAAAGAAATACCAAATGGAAAATTTATCGTGAGTATATTGGTACCTATTATTCCTCAAAATTTCAAGGTAAAAAAGGTGGAGTTGGAGAAAATTTATCGTAAGTATATTGGCACCTATTGTTCCTCAAAATTTCAAGGTAAAAAAGGTGGAGTTTTTGGAAATATTTTTTTTTGTTTCTTCTAAAAATCTAAATAGCTTAACTATTTTTTATTATTTTTTAATTTTCTTCATGGATTTTGAAAGAATGAGTAAAATGCGACAAACTATAAAAACAAAAACCATAATATCTCCAAAATTGCAAAAATAGCCATGTTTTTAAAGTAAAATTTGCAAAAAAAATTTCTCCCTGAAATTTAAAAGTATTCGTAAAAAATGTAAATATGTCGCTACGTTAATTGAAAAAAAACATGTCCTCTTATTTTTCACGTAACAAATCATATTTAATTGGCAAGTCAATTTTGAACACGTCACCCGCTGGCCTGCATGTTTTGAAATGGATATCGTATATCACACTTCAATGAAATTGTGCTCTACTAGTATACTGCCCTTGTTAAATTTTTCATTACGCTTTTTTATTTTGGTTTGAAAAATGAGCTGAAAATTAAACGTTCTCGCAAGATTCTCGCAACCGAGAATACTCTCGAAAACGTTATATGAAACATTCTCCTATTTTTCCTGCTCGCGAATTTTAGAACTCTATTCGGAACCACACCGATAGGGTTGGGCGTGTAAAAGACTTGAGGTAATTTACTTGGTTTTCTACGGTAACTTATCTGCAATTTTACGTCACCAGTTTTCTACATGATATAAATTACATCTTGTTCTCTAGATGATCAATTAGTGGTTTTCTACATGTATTTTTACGTAAAAAAAAACCTCAAGATATGCTTTTCCTAAATTTTGACTCACTTGAATGTACCTAGTGGCGTATGTCGCATGACAAGCGCACGTACTTTGAATTTTTTTAAAAAATAAACTGCCAGATTTTTCTAGAAAAGGCCTCTGCTTGGCCTTTTCTAGATTATGTGGTAAAAAAATTGGTCCTCCAAATTCATATTTGTAGCTGTGATTTGGGACTGGGTGAAGCCTTCATACTGAGGGAGGTTCAAATTTCGTTTGAGGTTTCAATTATGTTATGTTAATAAAAATTTGAAATTGTTTCTACGTTTCAATTGACGCATATAAGTCTATCGGTTACTTTTGTGTGTTTCACTTCTGATTTTGTCCACTCCGAATTGGATTCTTTGATATTAATTAGAACATCTTGAAAAACAGTAGTATCCTTTGACCTTCATTAATTTCAATATTATATTTATATTATTTAGAACAACCTTTAAGACTTATGTATCCTTTCACCTTCATTGACTTGAATATAATATTAATATGCTTTTTCTAAATTTTGACTGTCTTGAACCTACCTAGTGGCGTATGTCGCATGACTGGCGCACGAACTTTGAACCTTTTTTTAAAATAAACAACCAAATTTTTCCAGAAAAGGCCTCAGCTCGGCGAAAGATAATTACCTCTAGATTATGTGGTATGAAAATTAGACCAAAGAATTCATATTTGTATTTGTAGTTTGGCATAGAGTCAACGCCCCATGTTGTTTCAGGCCCTTAAAAACAGAGGACTTCGGCACTTTCTACAATAGTATCGAAATATATTGCTGCATCTAACACAGTCAAGGAATCACTTTGGCTGAATAATCTGACTAAGGGAGGGCTGAGTTCGAATTTGAAAAGACCAGTACTTTAAATAGATAATCAGAGTGCTATAAAACTAGTCAACTATCTATAACACCACAAGCGAACGAGACATATAAGTGTCAGATATCATTTCATCAGGGAAAAGTTTGAGGAAAAAATTTTCGACTTGGATTATGTTGCAATGAAGGATCAGAAAGCAAATTTTTTGACAAAACCTTTGTCTTGAGATGTTCTTTGTGATCAGCGAAAGAAGTTGAATTTAAAGAGTGTCAAAGAACTATAATATTTTCTTTTGACAAGTGTAATGAATCAAGTTTAAGGGAGAGTGTTAAGATAATAGTTTCATTGGACTCATTTTTCAGTGTTTTGAATTTCGCGCATATTCCATGTATATCCATTCACATTCTGCTTTGGTCACTATGGTTTTTCTCAGGTTATGTCACCTCTTTTTCTCATGGTCGCTTGACGACGTTTTGTTTTGTTCTTCACGAGTATTCTTACAATCAACGAATTTTCTTTTATAGTTTAATCCTGAGTCTTGTTTTATAAACATTATTTAAGTAAGTCAACAATAAATACCGTTAGGGCTGCGAGAGTTGCGTTCCGCAGGACTTTAAACCACCCTATGCCCCCATACTCTTTTACTAATCTTGAATTTTAATCTTGCAAATCATTATTAATTTCACCAAATCATTTTTAAATTATTCGAACCATTTCCTTACTATATGTAGATGCTCATGTTCAAGTCATCACTTCACGATATAATAATCAGTACCGTCTCTTTATTATAATAATAATGTGTATAACCAAAAAAATGTAAAGTAAGAAAAACTGAAATACGTGAAAAAAGATAATTTAAAAAATTATAAATACTCCTGGCTAAAACAGTTAAAAATAATAACTAAAATAATAATGTTAAAAACATTTTTAAAAATTCCTCTAAAAAATAATATTATTATTTATAACTATTTTGTTTTTATACGTGATTCAGATTCCATGTAGCGTCTAATAATAAATGACTAAACATTACACTAAAACAGCTACTGTCACATGATTACCTTGATAAATAAGCTATTTATTTCCCGGGCCCTAAAATCATATGCAAGTTATAATTTCACACATATTATTGAGAACTATGCTTCTGCGTTCGAAAATGCACTACATTAGAAAATAGCTATTGTTAAAATTTAAACTATAAACATGATAAGCTAGCTATATCTTTAATGTTTGCTTTCAAATTCGCGACATATAATTAAACTTCGGCTGGTAGAAATTTAAGTGAGGCTTGACGAACGAAATCGAATCTGCTTATTTGTCCGCTTTTGAAAAGGATCATTTTCTCTGGCGAAAAATTTTCTTTCTTTAAAATTTCTCTCCTTCTTTCTCCAGTGTTTCTCATTTTTATGCAAACTTCGGATTGAACATCTTTTAACCCTTCAACGAATGAAAATACATTTGGCTTGGTATAAAAATTAGCGTTCAACTTAAAATGAAAGGATTCACAAACATTTGTAGTATGGATGGTTGTAGATGAAAACTCAGTCCAAATATAATGTGGAAAACTTGAATCTTTTGCTACACATGTATCTAAAACGTAATCACAAAATTTGTCAACTCTCTCGTTATCTGGACGAATCGACATGAGGTCGTTAGTAAAGCAATCATCTACGTCTGATGAGTCTAAAAATGCAAGACCGAATCTGTTCTTCAAAAAATTTCCGATTCTGAATTATCTTTTTTATACTCTATACTTAATTCAAATTCTTGAATCGTCTGATAGCCGTTGCAACCTATTTTCAAAAAATATTTTAACGATATGTATTGTTTCTGGGTGTTACTAGGATTAAAATTTTCCATTCATATAAACTGATATCTTGTTCTTTTCCCAAAAATCGTTTTTAAATGTTGATCAGTTGGATGAAAATGGCGCATGCACCACATTACAAAATTTTCTTTATTAAGGTCAATATACAAAATAATGTAATAATTTAAAAAAGGTGTTGCGACTCAAGAATGATATTTTCACGACGTACCAATATTTTTTATTTAAATATTGTAAAAATTAATAAAAAGGGTTCAAATAGACCAAAAAGAAAGCCAAATTTTGGCATCTTTAACCGTGGATTTCTCCCGTATTACTATTTCGAATATATTACATTTACTTTTATATGAAAGTTATATCCCTAAAATTAATAATTTAATGCAGATCTTTAAAGAATTACGCACCTTTAAGCACAAAACTGGGTCTTGAAAATTCAAACTTGGTTCAAATGTGCCTTTTTCTTCTCTTCATATCTCTTAAGGAGAAAAATTAAAACAACTCAATCCGAAAATTTGATAGGACCTTGCTTGGTTATCAATTTATTTCACTTTAAAAATCGTGCAAGGTTAACCTCGTATTAATCTGCACGTTACGTAAGCACCGTAAACATAATATTTTTTAATTAAAATGAGAATAGCCTAGTTTAATAGACTAACTTTAGTTCTATTGTGTTTACGCATCGTGCAGGTTAAAATGGAGTTAACCTTGCACGATTTTTAAAGTGAAATAAATTGAACACCAAGCAAGGTTCCATCTTTTCGCATTGGAGGTGTACATATCAACAATACATGTCATATTCTGTAAGTTTGAGTTGTTCTAATTTTCCTCCTTAGGAGACATGAAGAGAGGGAAAATTAAACTAAGTTTGAATTTTCAGATCAAAGTTTTCAGCTTAAAGGTGCGTAATTAGCTGAAGATCTGCATTAATTTATTAATTTTAGGGATATAACTTTCATATAAAAGTAAATTTATTATATTCGAAATAATAAGGCGGGAGAAATCTACGAATAAAGATGCCAACATTTGGTGTTTTTTTCGGTCTATTTTAAATCCTTTTTATTAAATTTTACAATATTCAAATAAAAATATATTGGTATTCCGTGAAAATATCATCCTTTAGTCTCATATCTTTTTTAAATCATTAAATTATTTTGTATATTGACATAAATAAAGATAATTTTGTAATGTTGTACATGCACCATTTTCATCCAACTCATCAACATTTAAAACTATTTTTTGTGAAAACAAGATATCAGTTTATATAAATGGGGAAATTTAATCCCAGTCACACCCAGAAACAATATATTTCGTTAATTTTTTTTTGAAATTAGTTCGCAACGACTATCAGACGATCTATTCTGGAATGACCCTAATTAAGTGACCTTCGAAAGGTTATACAAATTCCCGAAAACAAGTGCACGTTTAGAGGGTCCTAATATTTCTTGCGACCTCCAAAAAATATGAGGCTTCCCACCTAATTAAGTTGCATTTAATTTAATCTTTCCACATGATTTATTCACTGTTCAAATTTAACAAGAGCGTTTCTTATAGTTTTAAAATTAGTCGACTTTAAAATTTAGAATCATGAGGGTTATTTGAAATTAGGTTAAGAAATGATGTGAAGTTAACCATACAGGCCCGTATGTAGCTAATTTTCTATGTTCGAAGAATTCATATGTTTTGTAATAATTCGACCGATTTTAATTGAAAATATTCTGAATAAATTTACAGGCGTTTCTCTGTCTACGAAAGGTTTTCTGAAGAGAAATTTATTGAAAAGTTGATTTATTTAGCTGTAAAAATACAAAAAGTAAGTAAGTATCGTACTTTATACTGAAAAAACCCTCATATATATAGTGGACTTTAATTATATGACAAGATTCCGATTTTTCGAAGTGTTACGTCCCGAGCTATAGTATAGCTTTGATAAAAGAGTGTCAGAAAATCTATCACTTATAAGCGAAATTAGCTGATTAAGTCAGGTTAGTAAGGCCTGACAATTTATTATTTAAATAGAATCGTTGCCACTTATCGAATTTATGGGATTCGTGTTAACTCAATGAATTGAAAACTCGATATGAATTATCTTTTGTATATATTTATTTATTAAGTATTGGTTTCGGATAAGAGACAATAATTCTTAATAGTTATGTTTATAATAATAACTTTCGCTAATTTCCTATTTGGCAGGGCAAGAGAAGAATCAAGGGATGTGCGGTCACGTATCAGTGCTGAATCCACTTGAGGGTTGCTTGATAAGGGATGCAAGTCACGTATTAGTGTTGAATCCACTTTTAGTTCGTTTCCGAAAGTAACACTTTTATTGGAACTCGACTAAGTACGGCAGTACTTAGTCAGAAACTATGTTTCCGACTGTCCACTATAATACCTTGTATCACTTTTGGGAAATAATTATGTTCTAAGTGTTACCGATAACAACTTGCACCACTTAAGGAAAGAACGAAGGTTTTACCGACGAATAATCACATACTGAACGGCCCGTTCACGAAGACGTTGACAGTATGATGATTGAGAACTAAAGACGACCACCAGGGATAAATCTGGGGTTTATATACGTTTAAATTGATAGTAGTGGGAGCATTCGTACAAAAAGTGGAATCGGCACGTATTTTCACAAAAAGTGAAATCGGCACGTATTCTCAAAAAAAGTGGAATCGGCACGTACGCTCACAAAAGTAGAATCGGCACTTTCGCTCAAAAAGTGGAATCGGCACGTTTCAACACAAATAATAGAATGAATACCGATTCATAGATCGATTAAGATTGATAATAGTATACGATAAAGGATCAGCGTATACTCGAGAAGTGTTATACTTCTAATAGATTAACTTAATGTAAAATATAACAACTCCTATTGGAATATACACTCATTTACATATTACTAAGTTATAACTAATTATTACATGCAGTGCATGTGCTTACATTCTGTACAAAGACGTATTCTATTATACCGATCAGCTACTTTCATGTAGCTGACAGTAAACTGACTTGTCAGCTATAAATTAATATGTTACATAAAGTTTGAAATAATTAGGATGTGACAGTCACCCCCCACTCTTACAGTTTTCATCGTCTCTGATGAAATAGTAAACTATTAGGAAGGGAGTGCTATAAATTTCGTCAACTAACTTTTGAAAATTTTAGGAATCTCAAGGCGATATGCAAATTTTGTATAAAGTGGATGTTTTGTGTTTGTATGTGATTAAGTTTGGAGAACTTTCAAGATTTCTGATTTTATACATATTCAGTATGATTTAGGTAAGTATAACTTTGTTCGTAACTATGTTTAGTCTCTCTCTCCGTGTAGCATCTTCAATGTTTGCATTCTTGGATAATCTTGTTGCTGGTGCCCAGGCTGATTCTTTTGGGACTCCTGTGACATAGAGGCGCTTGAAGGGCGTTCACAAACTTCTCAAGGCGGTCAAAATTATACGATGAGGCATTTTGTGAAATTTGATTTTGGACCCAATGCCTCAATGAATTGATTTGCACCAATGCCACTCATCTTCTTCCAATCAACAAAACCACTTGTGCTCATGGTTTTCCTGAAACATATCTTGGGCATGTGTCATTTATCTTCCTTTAATTTCCTTCGATAAAAGATTCTTGATTTTATAGATTGCTGTAATATTTTTTACATGAACATAACTTGCAATGATCGCTATCGCTATTTTGGTCGGTATGTCTGCTTGGATACACGAGGGCGCACGTGCAATTGCGGGTTCAATATGGTAAATAATGCAGGTAATTTTTTATTTCTCATTGTTATCCAATGCATTAGTTATTATGATAATTTTGATGAAATTTTTTTAACCTCACCCCCTTTTCTCGTTTACAGTGCCAATTTCAATGTCGAACTTGGGGTCAACTTCTATGGGAGCTACGGAACCAAACGCGGAGCCACTCTCACTGGTGGTTACGAAGTCAACTCAGAAATCCTCTCACTCATTCCTGGATCCACTTTTGGTGCCAAAGAAGAAAGTCTTGTAGATAGAACAGGACTGGACTCTGTAAAGATGCTGGTAGACATTTTACCTACGAGGAACTTGACTTTGGGATTTCTTCTTTGGATTTTTGGTTTTATTTTGAATGTTTGATTTTTGCATGAACTTCTTTCTATGTGACAAACAGTTTGGCTTTTGTCGCGGTTATGAGATTTTTGTCTGTTATCTCTTTTATTTCTGTTAGACGAATTATTATTAAATCCTTTAACTACATGCCATAGGTTTCGAGTTTTTACAGGTACCAGTTTTTGTTCTTGACACTTGGGGTATTTTCTTATGAATTCCGTTATTTGATTTTTTTATTCCGGACCACATAAATTTTTCTCGAATCCTTCGATAAGTTTTAGTAACGCCCTCATGTCCTCCAATTTTAGTATTATGATTTTCGGTTATTAGGGGGCTTCCATAAATCACGTGGCCCAATTTTGGCCACTTGTTGAACCCTCCTTCCCCCATGTGGTCCACCGTGGCATTCTCGTCGACCCCTCCCTCCCCCTAGGGTGCCACATGGTTTTTTTAATTTCTTGTAAAACGAAAATAAGAAAAATTATGCGGTTCATTTATTTTTAATATTTTTAAGAACAATCTGAGTCAACAAATGGCGACAAATTCCGGGCGCTATTTTAAAAAAGGAGTAAGCCATGCGTTTTTTAAACACCTAAGTGTAAAACCACGTGGCTCGGACTCGGAACCCCCCCTTCCCCCATGTAGACCAACGTGGCCTTTCGTCGAACCCCTTCCGCTCCTAAAGAAACCACGTGGTTTATGGAAGGCCCCTTATTTTATAGCGCATTTCTTCAGGTAAAATCGAAACTTGTCAATAATACATGGTAACATTAATCTTACTATTGTAGAATGTTGATGGTACTAGTTGTGTTAATTTTCCCTTTGATAACGGATCTGTAAGGTCTCCGCACCGGGAAATTCTTATATCTTTTATTTTTTTCATTAAAGAGCCATTTTTAAATTTTATACTCCAATTTTTATGTCTTTTTCTTTTAATTCGTCGAAATGTTTGATTTTTGCTTAAACTTTTAATTTTCATTTTTGCACTGTGTTGTATTTTAATGTAATTTAGTTTAAAATTGAACTTCTTTCTATGTGGCAAACAGTTTGGCTTTTGTCGCGGTTATGAGATTTTTGTCTGTTATCTCTTTTATTTCTGTTAGACTTTTATTATGTGTTATGTGTGTTATGACTGTTATTCTGTTAGTTTTGTTATTACTAAATAAATATTGAATTGTACACGTGGAGTAATCGATATTTGATCGATTACTTGATCGATTACTAATCGTTTTCTTATCTTTTATTTCTTGAGGATCTATTGCTCATATGTCAATGAGAAATCTTCCTATCGGAGTGACAAATTCGTAATCTGCTGATGGGAAGTCAGTATAGTTATTTCTGTTATATGTTAAATTTTCTCGACAACGTTTAAAACCGGAAAATTCTGGCAAGCTTTTTTTTGAATCATATGAGGTTGTTAATGCAGGAGGAATACTAGTTATAGAGGTTTGTATTCCATGGTTAACAGTAGGTTTGATCGATGTCATGATGGCTTCATCAGTTGAATTTATTTCGCCTTTCTCGTCATTTTCGGGTATGCGACGCGGTTTATATATTTTTTTTCATCTGGATTGGGTTTTACACACATCTTGCTTCCACAGATAGCTGTTGAAAAGGTTTAGATATTGTTGTGGGCCTGTTGAAAGCGTATGTCGGAGAGAGTGATTCAGTAGGTACTTCGAAACTGACACGTTTTCGTTTCCTAGCTAGATTGTCTTCTGAATTAAGTGATAAAGGAGTGTTTCCTCGTATTTCTTCTTCTGATAATCTATTCTTTATTGCCTCTACTTCTTTGCCAGTCTAACTCAATATAGAGTCAATTTTTTGAGAAAACTCAAGGTTGTCTCCTGGTATTAAGTTATTTGTTACTTTATGGACTGCTGTATCGTTATCGCCATCTGAATTAACCGGCCACTCTCTGGGAGGTAATTTTGGATCTTGAACCCAATCTTCCTGTTTCCTTAATTATTCATTGATGCGTGAAATAGATGTTGTTAAATCTTTGTTTATGATTCTTTGTGAATTAATTGCTTCTCCAAGTTCCTGTTCTTCTCGTTCTTCCTCTGAAGAGCTGTCATCACTATCACTCATCGGCACTGGACTGACTATTATAATTGGTTGAGTGTTTTCTTTATGTTCCGAATCGGATGTATCTCCTGCTTCAGAAAATAGTTTTTCTACATGTGAGGGTACTTCTGGTGGGGTACATTTTGATGATTAGGGTTGTGGAAATGATGCTAAAGGAATATTCCTTTCCTTAAGGAATTCTTAAAGGAATTCCTTAAGGAATTCCTAAAGGAATTCTTTCCTTTTGTAAGATTGGCGGAACCGTTACATACGTTGATGATTCTTCTGAATCAGAATCAGAACTCAATTCTTCTAATTGTTTTTTCGGTTTGTTATCTATGACCCTACGACGCAACAATCGCTTACCTATTGTGCTTCCTGCATTATATAACCTGCATTATCTGAAGATGTGGCAGGTTCTTGAGGAGCAGCTTTCCGTTTTGTTTGGTTTTTAGATGACGTAGGACGGGCTGTAGAAGCAGTGATTGAATAATTGAAAATAATATAATTTTGTGGAAAGGATTATTCTCTTTTACTGAGAGGCTATGGAATCATAATCTGGGCAGCCAAAGTTACTAAGTTACTAGTTATATCGCTTCGGTTCAGGTTGCACTTGGTTTCCGTAGCTCATAACTTAGCTGGAAATCAAGGGGTCAAAGCAATATATTGTGAGAGTTCTCGCAGCATGTTTCCCTAGGATTATTCAATTTAAAAAAGAAAACTTGCCTGTCTGGATCGCTCGTAACACGGTATTTTTTTAATTTGCAATAAGCCTCCCTGGGAGAAATTGTAGCTCAAGAATACCAAATGCATATTTCAGGCAGCAGGCCGTAACATTTGTTTAAATAATTTTTGTTTATTGATAAAAAATGACTTAACTGTTCATTTTTATTTAATTGAGTCACAGAAATATTAAAATATGGTCATAGTTGCATTCCATGATGCATTTTGGTATCGGTATAGAGAAAGGGTCCAAGTTACAAGGTCATAACTCGTGATCTATAAGGGCTAGGACATTCTCTTTTTTTATTTTACGCAAATTTTAACCCACTAATCTTACTTGTCAAACCAATTACAAAAAACTTCAAGTAAGACAAAATAAATTCCTACAGCTCGTTGGGAATTTTGATAAATATACTTTAGTACAGAGTATGCATAAAGCATTAAAAATAGAGTCAATTAGAGAATATATTAAAAGAATATCAATAAATTACTATAATAGAATTACCCAACATACTAATAGAAGTGTCAGA
>JBAGKK010520776.1:0-13256 GCA_037177015.1 Euceroptres primus
ATCATCTTGTGCCTGATGAGGGTAATGGTACGTTACCGAAACGTTGCAATTTAAACATCTTTTAAATAAAGTCTGGATGTGTCGATTGAGAATTGGAAATATACAATTATTTTCCTTATCCTCAAGAAATTTTTCATAATAAATTTGAAAAAAGAACTTTTAGACACATAAACAGGATCAAGGTAAATTGAAGTCATTGAGGATAAAGGAACCGCGTTAATTCTGAAAGTCTCTCCCTGCTGGGTCGTAAAATCAAGAAACTGCCCCCCGTTTCTTGTCCCAGTTTGGTCAACGGCACATTTTCGTTTTAGGGTCCATTTGGACTGAGTGCCGAGGGAAGACTTTTGTGGTTAAAGCAACAAAAGAGTATCTTCAGCGTAAATCGCGTAAGCATCGTAAAACTCTTAGCCATTTGGTCATTCGTTTGTCAAAGAGTCACTTCTGAAACTCGATACTCCAGGACTATTTGAGTATTGAGTTAGTTCGAGGACTCTTTAACAGTTAAAGTTTAACGGCTCGCATCAATGACTACGTTCTGGGGATTAACAGCTAATACGATCATAGAAATTGGTTCACACGTTGGGTATTTACTCTTTCAATCAATTGAATGGCCAGAGAAGATAGTGGGAATGTGCCATTAAAGAAAATAGGAAAAAGCGGTTTTCACATTGAGTGTACAAAGGGAGATTATTTATATATCTACAGTAACATTTAACTGGTTAAAGTACTTAATACAACAATATCATTGAAAACAAATATTAGTGTTCAAAATTATATTTTCAACGTAATTCTAATTTAGGTTCTTTTGAACCCTTTTCAGCGTACTTTTTGCTTTGCATACGGTTAAAATTATACATCAAATCGAATCAAGAAAAGATACAAGGTATGAAGATTATCTTTAAAAAGTAATGTATTATGCATTGGAAAAGCTATCCATATATGAAGCAGATGTAGTTTGAAAATGTATTTGTGTCACTCTTGCATATTTTAATCCTTATTGAGTTATTGACTTTTAGACACGATTAAATACAATCTTCGAAGCTATAAATGAACGAATTGATGAATAATTTAATGCCTTTTTCTAGAAAATTAGAAATTTATCGATTCTGGAAAGAAATTTTTAGAAAGAATCGGTTAGAAACATTTTGTCTATTCTTGGTCAACTGGTGAGCTTGTAGAGATCTTCAGTCAATGCCAGTCCTAAGAGAACTAATTTCTAGCTTTAACTTCGTAAATTATGCATGATGTGAAGGTTGGAGAGGAAAAAAAGAGAAAAAAAGAGAAGGTGAGGTTAAGCGATGTAGGCCAGAAAACGTGGCTCGTGCCTATGCAAACCGTTCTTTCTTTTTATTTTCGTCTCCTTTATTAGACCTTCAGTAGAAAATTCAGGTATACTTTAGAAAAAAATAAAGTTCGGTCGCAAAAGTTGAAACCAACGAAGCTACCCTGTTAGAGATTGCTTAAAATTCAGATGAATGTCCTCCCAAGTCTGGGATGCTTTTAGATTCAGAAAGGGTCTCATGTATTCGATTTATGGGAAATTTATAAGCTTTCTTTTAAAATCGTCTCTCTATACCTTCCTTCGGATATCTCATCTCGTCTTATATGTTAAATATTCTCGGATTCCTATCTCTGCAAAAAAATGGGGGTCAAAGATTAATTTTTAAACAGAAAAAATATTCTGATATTTCACAAAACCTTAAATTCTGGGATATTCCCAGGTGAAATTGTAACAATGCAGGTACTTGTTAACATTTTAACATTTTCAATTTCGTGCACCATGTAAATAAAATTTTTCCGCTTGGACGAATGGCACAGTCGCTTTTTACAGCGATTACAAACTGGATGAAAATCAATTTGTCTAAAAACAATTTTTCTCCAGTGTTGAGTGCCATAGCAGCAATAATTTGTTTACGAGACTGACCTGGAGGATTAAGCTTTGATATGGAATAGATGAACGGGCTTAACAACTCTAGTGTCAGATTAAAAAAGGAAAATTGCGAGTTCTTGTCGATGTTTTTAATTTAAGCAATTGGAGTTTCATCGACTTCTGAAATTCATTTTCTATTCTTGATTCTTGTGTCTTTTTTTGAGTCACATCTATTAATTCATCTCTCGTTTTTGTATATTCTTTCGTGCATTTCTCGAGAATGCTACCTGTTTTAAGACACCTACATGTGTGTCATACATTTACATTAACGTAAACACGCTACAGGAATTATGCGCTCGTCTATCAACGTTTCGTTCATGGAAACTTGGAACGAGGGAAATATACTGGCGGATGTCTACCAGCTCTATTCATGAGTACGTTTATTAGTGTTTGTGTGTGTATATGTCGAATTCTATACTTATATAAAAATTATACAGATATAGACACACATAAATATACACATGTATGTTCAATGAAAAGTGAATTTTTGTCACTTTTAAACAAAAAATTTAGTTGCAAGGTTTTTAGAACATCTTATATTTCTGTGAGTGTTGGTTATAACGGAGGGCAGTAATTTTATTCACGCAATCTATTTTATGTATTTGAAGCTCTCGGTTTTTATTGCACTGCCAGCCGTGCCAGGTACGTCTCTATACGAACCAATATATATTTCATTTTGGACCGATCATTTCAGCCGAGTAAGGGCAACACACTTTCCGTACATGTACACGAAAGACGTATCGAATTTCTGTCAGTTTTTCGAAATTTATTTTTCAAAGGTGTTCAATTATTTTAGTTTTCGAAAAAATTCTCCTGGTCGCCAGCAAACATGAAAACTATTAGAATACTTATAAATTGTACACTCATCGTTGAGTTATGGGCCGGGCTCGGGGGTAGACGGTGCTCAATTTATGCTATTAAAATCCAATTTGAACCGGATTTAAAGCGACGAGCGAGCAGACTTATGTCAACATTCAGGATCGCGTATATAGTCTCTGAACGTACAAAAGTAAATGCGCAGAGAGTCGTAATGTAAACAACTTCTGGCGGTCCTGACTGTTTGAGCGATGTAGGCCGGTCAAGGGACGCCCCCGGGGGGGGGGAGACCAAATCAGTGAAGCGTGAACGACCATGAAGCCGGCCGATAATACAGTGGCCCATAATTCAACGATGAGTCTATGTAAAGGAAACAGCATCAGTGTAGTAAAAAGGCAATATTAAAACATAAAAATGCCTTTACTCTGTAAACATTTAAAAAAAAGCTTTACATGGATTTTTCACAAAATAAAACAATGCTCACGCTTCCAAAACACGTTTGCTCCATCAACCTTCTTTTTCCTATAAATAAAAATAAACGAAACTCAAAAACACTTTTTCAACTTTTCAGATTATTGTTTTTACTCATAAATAGTTAATTACTATTTATTTACTCATAAATAGTTAATTACTATTTATTTACTCATAAATAGTTGGAAATCGTCATAAAAACAACAAGACGGGGATTTATTATTTATTTACTGTTGGACTGTTGAAGTTGCTAAATAAATGAAATGAAATGCAATTTAGAAACGTAGAAAATTTTGGCTGGATTTTGTTTATTACTGGCCTGAAATTGTTAATTAAAAAAACTTGTTTAAAATTGGGTTCAGAAAGGAATAAATAAACTTTTTATTCCTTTTGTGTGATCTGATTTTGCGTCATCTGAATTTTAGACAAAAGAGAGAAGGAAAATCTGCTTAAATGAGAATACATATTCTATTGGCGTAATTATATCACATGAATAATGTACGGAAACGATAACAGTATGGAAAATATGTATTATTAATGAGAAACTTGTTGATTTAATGCTCTTTCACAAAAGCTCTTTTACATTGTCTCCATAATTGTATTCATTAAAAAATTTGAAAAGTCTTGTTTTACAGCAATTAAAATTACTTATTGTTCAGAATTCCCCTGCGCGACATAATATAGAAAGTTATGATTTATATCTGAATTGATGTTGAATTAATGAACCTCAAACTATAGCATAAAACCACTTACATATTTTGCAATAATATCAACCTTGTTTTGATAGAAGTTTACAACCGCAATAGAATTTCCATTTTAATTAAAATAATCTCTGCATAATATCTCATGTTTATAATGCTAAAGTATTGAATTAAAATAATTGCTAACAAATTCTAATGTTTAAAATTAATTATAAAAATGAAGAAACAATGAAACAATGCAAAATGCAAGAGGGACAAAGAAAAATGAACTCTATAAAAATAAATACAGAAAGTCCAACTCTGTTTATTTTCCTACTCTCATTTGGTTTGCTAAATATACTCGCGAATTTATACATCATTATTTCAGTCTCAACTCTTGTTCTTAGAAAAGCAGAAATTGTTTACAAAGACGAAAGCAAATTGCTTTTTCTTGAAAGAGGATTCATATAATAGCAAAAATTTTTTGAAGTGTGTTGCGCAAGATCAAGTAATAGGATTCTAGAACTTTAATATCTTTCTTATGTACCCGCAAGGAAATTTGTAATGACTTGTGTATAAATTCGCTGAATAACGTTTCGACTTCAATATCCGTTTTAGAATTAAGAACGTCAACGTTTTAATTCAAATCTTATTTAAAACTTCATCTTTGTAAACTTACAAACTAGATCGTGTAATAAATTGAAAATCTGATTAAACTTGAGAAATTCGTTTTGTGAAGTGCGCTATGAAAATTATTTTAATTTCCGCGTGACAAACTTAAAAAAAAACATAAATTTCTTTTCAAGAATTTTATTAAATGAAAAAATAAAAACCAAAAGTGAACTAAAAGAAGATAACTTGCAAACAAAGGGTCTTATCTAAACGTGTAAAAATGGCTTCACGTTGAAAAGATTACCTTGAATAGGTTTTTTACGGTTAAGGGAATGGTGCCGAATGATAGTTACTTCCAGTAGATTAAGCAGAATTTGATACAGGAACGGACAGCGAATCTTTCCCAAATTTTCATTCAGAAACAAAAGAACTCAAGCTTTTTTTATAAGAATTAAAGCCGACTTATCAGTAAATTAACAGGTCGAGTTTATTGTCCTCTTTTGAATTTCTTATATTCACCTTTAAGAATTAAATATATTTTTATTAATTAATATATTAATAATTAAGTATATTTAATTAATTTACTATAAAAATATATAAATGATATTTAATTAAAACTATTAATTAAAACTTATTTAATTAAAACTTGTTTAATCATTAAAGTTTAATTTTAAAAAAGAAGAAATAATAACACAGGCACACAAAAAAATAAAAGTGGCGTGTGCGGTGAACTAGACCACCATATCTATATGTTTTTGGGCTCGCTGAATCTGAATCTGGTGTCAGATCCGAATTCAGCGACCCCAAAAGCATAAAGGTATGGTGGTCTACTTCACCGCAAATGCCACTTTTATTTTTTTGTGTGCCTGTGTAATTAAATACTCATTCCTATTTCTTCAGGAAAAAATGCATGATCAAATTTACAGGGAAAACAGGATTCGAAATAATTAACAACTCAACTAGTTTAGATGTGTTTTAACTAAAAGAACTACATATATGTGTGAATAAGCACTAAATTCGAATGTTCAAGTGCTCCTATTCACGAATTTCGAGCGAATGCATTAAGCGTCCTTGATGCCGCATAGAGTTGCGGTAAGTTCGAATGGTGGGAAGATGTACAACAAATTTCAATCACACACACACGCACACATGTATATTTGCAGATAAATTCTCTTTCACAATTCCACAAATTCAATCTGTGGTAAATTCAGGCAATTGTTTATATTGTTGAGATGCCTAACATTTTTTCAGAATATAGAGCATTCTATAAAATTCTATACAAAAACAACCGTTACGGAATTCACATTCTACAACCCTAACTAAAATTTACAAGTATTATTATTATTATTATTATTATTATTACTCAATCATACAGTAATATTTTTTTCGATTTCTAGAATGGGCATTAAACGTATAAAGACACTTTTTCTCTAAGCTTTTGATGTTTCCCCATTTTCTGTAATAATATTTTTCGCTAAGCTGCATCTCTGGTTTGATCCTGTATCAGTATTTTTCTATTTCTGCGTCCCTCTTTGTGGATACTCTCACTCTCAATCTCTCCCACGTGATATCCTTTCATTTTCCCGGTTCCGGAATATCCTAGGGCCGCCGCAGCGCAAAGTAATAATCCTGGATACCGACAAAACGCATTAATTCACACGGTACATTAGTAGAAGCCCTATGGGGTTGTCCTGGCATTAATGGAGGTGGTTTTCGAGGATAGACTACCTTCGTCAGGATACTCCATAAAGCAGAAGGTTCCTTCGCTTATTCCGTTATATGCGCCTATCGCATTTCCTGTTAACACATTCGGGAAAACCCGTTTAGCACGAGTTTAACGTTGATTCAACGTTAATTGAACCTCCGTTCAATGCAATATATGTTCGAAATGAGAACATTCGAAATCGACTCTCTCAAAGAAGATATCACTATAATCGTACTTTATTTTCTTCCGAAATGCTGAAATGTTACCGGATTATCTGGAAAGAAACATAGGCTTGAAGATATTTACGAAATTGCATTTCTGAAGATTGTCGGGACTAGTGTTATCATTTAGTTTATATTTTAGTTACTTTATTTATCAATGTAAATAAATAGGTTCATCAATTTATACATGTTTCTGAGTTTAAGGGTATGTAATACATAATGACGTCACGAATGACCGACCGATTTTTTATTTACATTCAGCGGGTTTATTAAGAGAGGAATGCAAATATAATGCTGAAATTTTGGGAAATAATAAAGAACATATTTAGGCATCGATATCTGTTGCGTTTCAGTTTTTATTTTTAAAAAAATTTTAAAACTAATTTAAAATAAAAATTGAAACACACCAAACATCGATTCCTTGACATATTCCTAATTATTTTCTCAAATTTCAGCCTTATATTTGAATTTTCCTCATAATGAACGCGCTGAATGTAAATCAAAAATAGGTCGGTAATTCGTAACGTCATTATGTATCACATACCCTTAATTGCGGAGAATTTATTGATTCTCTGGTATTCAATTTAAAAGATTTTTACATTGAAGAAAATATTTAAAATGTTCAACTTCAGTCTTCCAAAAATTCTTGAAGGATGTACTCTTCGTACAGTAAACAACAAAATTAATAAAATCCTTATTTTATTTATAAAATCAAGAAGAATAAACTCAAAATATTGCAAAAAGAAAAAAGAAACCTAAGGCTACTTTAGAAAAAATAGTTTGTGTTATAATTTTTTATTTAAAAAATAGTTATTTGGATATTTGTGTTTTTTCCATCGTCTTAGACAAAAATCGTACTTTTCATTCAATTTCAATTCTCAGCACTTCATTTTGTGCCTTAAAAGATTCTTACAGTTCTATTTGGTGCGATTTTATTAAAATTATTTAATTTATAAATAGACATTTAATGATCTTACAAATTAAATAGTATGCCAAATGACAAATTTTAATAAAAACGTACCAAATAGAACTGTAAGGATATTTGTTATATAATGAAGTTACGAATTACCGACCGATGTTTTGTTTACATTCAGCGGGTTTATTAAGAGAGAAATAATTATTAATAATAATTTATTAATAATTTTAATAAATAATTTATTAATTATTTAATTAATAATATATTAATAAATTAATATATCAAGGAATTGATGTCTGGTGCGTTTCAGTTTTAATATGAAAAAAAATTTCAAAACTAATTTTTTTCTAGAATAAAAACGGAAATGCACCAGATATCGATTCCTTGATATATTCCTGATTATTTCCTAAAATTTCAGTATTATATTTACATTTTTGCCTGAATAAACTCGCTAAATATAAATAAAAAATTGATCGGAAATTCGTGACATCATTATGTACCACACCATGTTCAATATTATTCATTTTCAATATTGATTCGCTTTTTTAATATATTAAAGTATTAAAGATAAAAATTTTTTATTTCAAAACTCAAAATTAAGCGTTTTTAATTTTACCATGTCTAAAATTCAGCGCTTTCAATTTTAAAACGTTTCAAATCAAATACTTTGAATTTCAACTTCAAATTTCAAACTTCAAACTTCAACTTTCAATTTCAAAATTTTAAATATGAAAGCATTTAATTTACCGTTTTTATTTCAATCTTTTTAAATTAAAAAATGTTTATACTAAATGTTTTTAATTCCAAAAGTCCAATGTCTTTAATTTCAAAAAGTTTCATATTTGGCGTTTTGATTTTAACTTTTTCAATTCCAAAATGTCAAATTTGAAGTTTTGCTTCAAATTCAAATTATGCATCCGTGTTGTAATTATGAATTGTAAGTGTTGTAAGCCTTCAGTGTGATTAATTCCAAAACAGTTTAAATTCTATTTCCATTCTGCAAGCATTCAAAATAGATGAAAGCTAACGATTGAACAATAGGACCAGTGAAATAAATTATAAAGCTCTATGTAGCTCATAAATTAAACACGTTTCAACCGTATTTCATATTTCAGGCGAAATTCGTCTTTCAACGATATTTCTGTGTTCTGTTGGAACAGAGTTTCCTGCGTATGAGTCATTCAACCCCCGACAGTATATATTGTTGAGAGACACTGGCGTGTCACGAATGACAAACTCACGTACTTCCCACTGTGTATTATCGGCTAAATCCGAGAACAGAGAAACTCCAGTCATACCAGATGGTACTGTTGACTTTGCAAACATTAGAAATTAACTTTAGCTTCTTGCAATAAAGTGTACTGAAACACTAATACTACACCTTTCTCATTTAGCAATTTCTATTTGCAGAAACAGGGCTTTCACTTTGCAGATTTCATCTCTTTTTTATTCGTCCTCCTCTTTCTCCGTAATCTAAATTAAATGCCACTCTACTACTTTGTTTATGCAATTAGAGTTTCTACGAAGAGAGAAAAATAATGCATTTGGAGTTAAAAGTTAATTATAATATAATATTAATTATAGAAAGAATAATATAAAATATAATTATAACTTCTCAGGTGAAAAAATTATGCATAATCTTTGCATAATGAACTGTGGGTAGTCACTATACAAAAAATTATGCATAAATTATGCATAAAATGTTGCCAACAAATGATAACTAGTTTTTAACTGTTTCCGACGTTTTGATACCTTCAGATTATTGAATATGCATAATTTATGCATAGTTTTTGGCATAGTGACTCATTATGCATAGATTATGCATAATTTTTCCACCTAAGTTGTTATTGAAGAATTACAAATGTGGAGCATCAATTTTTGGAATTTAAGGAATTGTGGAATTAATCTTAAGGGCATGTACCGACAAAAAAGACCATACGACGATTTATATTCTTCTGCTTTATTGGTAAAATTTGATATTACTTTACGATTAAAACAACAGAATATAAATGACAACTTTGATCCAAGCACTTATATGGGTGATTGCCAAAAAATTGACCATTTTAAGTCCCTATCATTTTTCACATTTCCTGTGATTAATTAATTATTCCTAAATATATCTGAATAAAGTATTTACATCAGGGCACAATTTAGGAATGTTTCAAAATTTGAGACGACTCCAAAGTCTGTCCCCTAGTTTTGTGTCAGGTTTTACGATTTTGCTATTTTAAGATAAAACTCGAAGATCGTGATTCAAACTATTAAAAATACGACTTAGATTTGTTAATTTTAGGTTAAAGAAGATTTTCATAAGTTGAACATCGATTTCTTAACAGTATTTCCAAATAGCAGTCAATAATAATCACTATTTTTACACAATATGTTTTACAAAATGTCATATTTATTGAACTATTAATTGAAAATTTTATTAAAAAAGAGGATATTTTAAAGCTGTAAAGTCAATATCAAATAAGTCGCGCAATCACAGATGTTTTCCATATTTTTAATAATTTTTATCTGTTTTTAGAGTTTTTTTAAAAAGATTCTTCAAATATTTTTGTCAAGGTCGAATATCATACATTGCGAACTTTGTTAGTATAGTGACTCTTGAGGTTAGGGACGTCCGACTTCATTTTTTCCTCTTAAACTCCCCCCGCTCAAAAAAATGATTTCCATTCCTAAAGTTTTACATCAACTTCCTATGCGAATGTCTTTTGTTTTTGAATCTGTCAAGGGTGCATCGCTATAACGACTGAGTTCTAGATTATTTGAAGAACCTATCCATCCTACCGTTCCTTTAATCACCAATCCACTTTCTAAACTTCTCTACCACTATTGTGAAATCCTTTAGGTCGTTTTTTTCCTAAATTTTTGAGCAAAGGTACGTCTTTTTAAACTTTTAAGCCCTAGTGGCTTTCTACCTGTCTTGTCGTCAGGTAATGCGGGCTCCAAAACTGACGATTTTGGCTCGGAAAGTCCCATAGATGATCGTATGGAGGAAGATTTAGATGATAATTTAATAAATAAATCTCTTGAAAACATCAATCATGAAAATCTATCTCAAACAAGAGCTAACCCTCATTCTGTCCCCCAATCAACTTTTGTTTTACAAAAGCCGAATAAAAAACACAATCTTTCGGCGTTTATTCCCAATTATCGAATTTCTAGAGATGGAGTAGAGATATTCCTCTTGACATCTCTGTAGATGACATTGTAAAGTATGGTTCCACAAATCTGAATTGCCCTATCTTAGAAGCTTGTTGGTTTTTAAATAAAGATTATAAAGGCCAATTAATTCAGGGTACCACGTTTCAAGTCAAATTTGAAGGTCAAGAAATCCCAGAGTTTGTGTATTTCGAAGGGCTATTCATTGGGCAAGTGATTGCCGTGAATTTTTCTGATTTCCATCGATTGCGAATGAGTGGAAGGGAGGAAGAAATAGAAAAACAATTGAAAAACAAGAGAGATAGACTGAGATTTCCGAGTATGATTTCCGGAGTTTATATCCCCTCGGTGTATTTATTTCATGTGAGAATCAAAGTTACACCCTACGTATCACAACCTAAAATGTGTTTCTCTTGTTACAGATTCGGTCATGTTTCCAATCAAAGTAAGAAACCTCGCTGTATTACCTGTGATAATTCTCCTCATGAACAGAATGTTGTTTTTCCTGACAAAGATAAACCTCTCAAATGCCTTAACTCTCATGGTTTACATTTAACTACTGACAAAAATTGTCCAGTTCTTCTTGATCAAAAAGCAGTTAGTAAAATTGCTGCATACAGAAATATGCAGATTAAGGATGCATCTGAACTCTATCACAATAGTAGGAAATCTGTTCAGATTAACAGTCACGTATTTGATATTACACCCCTCCTGAATTCTAAATCCCAATTATCTGTACATCACAATGACTCACCATCTCCTCATTTCAATTATTCTAATTTCCCTGATCTTGGGGATGTAGACTTAGATTCATAAGTTGGTACTCTATCATCTCCACTGCCTGAATCATTTGCTCAGATTTCTGCTTTGTCTAAACCAAAATTCTCAAAAAATCAACAACAAAACAAAATCTTAACTAAAAACCCTCCCTCTCATCACCAAAATCAACGGCTCAATCATCCTTTGCATTCATCTAAAGAACCATCATCACCTACCTTCTCTCAAAGATCGGTTCCACAGAATTCTCAATTTTCTTCTCCTTCTTCTTCTCACTCACTTACTTCCCAACCTTTAATGTTTCCTATCTCTCCTCCTCCTCAAACTCTTCCTCAATCCAATCAATCCATTTCTCAGCTAATCTCTCTTTTGACGCAACTCCTCTCTCAACCTGCTCCTCTTCTGAACGTTTTTAATCAGTTTTCTGGTACCTTATCTAACTTACAAATAATTAACCCCTTGTTGAACGCAAATTCTTCTGGTCATATCCCATAATTTGATACCTGGGATATTGAATTGACTATCGATATTCTTTCCATTTCTATTTTTTTTCATGCCTTTATTTTTCTATTTCTTTTATAAAAAATGACTGCTACAGCTAACACTTTAAACATCTTTCAATGGAACTGTCCTAGTATCTATCCAAAAAAGGTTCTCTAGAAATAATTTCCAACAAGTTTGATTTAATTCGTTTAAGTGAAACCTGGTTTAAATCAAAATCCAATTTTTCCCTTAAAAATTTCAACATTTTTAGAAAATATCGTCAAAATCGTCAATAGTTTGCTAATTGCCATTAAAAACGACAATCCTTTTAAATTAGTAGACTCTATTTACAATATAGATGATATTTTTGACACTCAAGTCATTATCATTCCTACTGATCTTGGTTCACTATTAATAGTTAATTTTTATAGAAATCCCAGAGCCCCAATCCAAAGAATAAATCGGTCAGCTTTTTTCGCCTCGTTAGCCTAGTATTCCAATATTTTTATTGGAGGAAATTTTAATTGTCATCAGCAACTATGGGGTTGTGATTATAATTGTCTAGCTGGAAATTTCCGTGTGGATTCTTTTCCAGATATTAATTTCACCCTGATTAATAACGGCAAACCAACTCTTTTTTCTTGCTCAGGTCAATCTAAATCGGCTATAGATTTTTCTATAGTTTCTAATAATCTAAAACTCATTTCTTTTTGGAATGTACTTGATGACAAAATGGGAATTGATCATTTTCCCATAGCAATTGACATAGGCATTCCTTACACTTTTCATAGATTCTTTCCACATAAGTATATTTTAAAAAAAGTTAACTGGAAAGTTTTTAGATCATTTTTGTATTCTAAACATAACGATTATAATTTACCAGATCTTAAATCGCAGAAAGATACTTTTGATGCCTATTTCAATTTTTTCAAAGACATAGATGATGCTTTGCATAATGCTGATCATAAATTAGATAGAAAACCTTCTAAAAAAAATTTTATCCCAGTTCACCGCCTTGGTGGAATAAAGAGTGTGACAAAATAATAAATTAAAAACCAAATTAAAACAATATAGATCTTTATCTATAGCTATGCAAATTTTTTAAATCATCAAAAACATGAAGTAAAAACTGCAAAAAAATATTAAAAGTTATCAAAGTTACTAGTTTCAAATCATTTTGTGAATCTCTTTCTTTTAATTCCCCTCTTTCAAATGTTCGGGCTAAAATTCGAGGCTTTCGTCACAGACTTCTAAACCCTCTTTCTCCCATCTCTAGTCCGGTTAATCTTGAAAAATTAGAACACGTGAACAATTATATTCGAGACTTTTTTGCTATGTCCAACAATTTTGATAATTTACAAATTCCAACCCTCCCAAATACCTTCTTAAATGATGATTTTGAATCCCAACAATAAAATTTTAACCTTTCTATTTCTGATTCTCATAACGGCTTTTTTGATTCTTCTTTTACTTTTGAAGA
>JBAGKK010520787.1:0-13255 GCA_037177015.1 Euceroptres primus
ATTCCTGTGTCTATAAATAAATGTTTAATGGATAGATTTTAGTTTGATTCGTTTCAATAAAGTACCTTTTGTTAAAGACACCTTATTTACTGAATCCTAGTTAAAATGTATGACTATGTACAGTTAAAATTAGAATCGGAATAAGATGCATCGTACAAGGATAAATATTCGACGCGTTAGAGACGGTGCGAATAGAAAATAATGTTGAGTCTTCAAACGGAGTTCCGTTAGAGCAATCAACGGGAAGAGTTGCAGTCTGTAGCCTTCCCAACAAATTTTAGCTTTCTCGGCTTTCGCAATCTTTAATCGGTCTATAATCGAAATCAGTGTCTGTCGGGGTGTATACCCTAAAATCCCGATTCGTGGTGCGCCGCTTAAATCATTTCATACCGTTTTGTTTTGATTCGGTGCACATAACCTCTTCGCCGACCAGCGTGGTCGGCGGAAACTTTGCGCGGGCTCGCGTGAGTTCGGGTGGCGTGCGACAGGTGGCAGCACCGTGTGCGGATGACCTCGTTTAATGGTGAATCCGAAGGCCCAGGTGGAGGTAACCCCCCGCCAAATTTATTAGCAAATAAATACTCGCTGTTCGATCCTGATAGCGCTGCAGCCAATACTGCAATGCTTTTAAAAAAAGCTAGCGAAAACGCTAGCAACAGATATAAGAAATCCAGAGGTCAAGATGCCCTCTTCAAGGCCGACACTTCCGTAAAGCGTCTTAAGACGCTTAAAGTACCCAAAAGCCAAACTGTTAAGGAGAATGGTGCTGCTGGCTCCCTTTCTCCAGATTACACTAAGGAAAGCATGGGCACTCAAGATCCAAAGGCGGCAGATTCGATTCCCACCCCTGCCATCACTGAAAGCCCTCCTCTATCAGGCCCCAGTCCAAGCCCTAACTCTGCCACCTCTTCCATTTCCATGACTGTGCAGGAGTAGACGTCTGCTCCTTTTCCAGGTTCGGGAAACAATCGTCCGTCCACGCGTCATGTCAAATCGCCAGATTTATTGAACTGCTACCCTGATTCTCAAAAAGTAGTCTGTAGGGTAATCATACAACGCGATCCTGACTCTCGAAAAGCCAAAGATCCTCTTAATAAAATCTACGTTGGCCGTATAGTGAACGCGCGAGGTTCGCCTCACAAAAAGGGCCTGTTAGATTACAAACCGAATGGCCACGGTAAAATATGCGCGATCTTGAAGTCAAATGTTGACGCAAATAGGCTACTAGACGACAGCACCCTTGCCAGCAAGGGGCTCATAGCCTTCATCCCAGCAAATTTCTGTTCATGCCAGGGTGTCATTCGCGACATCCCCTTGAACATATCTGTAGATGAAATTAAGGAGAACCTCGAAATTTTAGGTTGTCAAGGAGAAGGAATTGACATTTTTGAAGTTAGGCGGCTCAATAGGAGTACGAAAAACCCAGAAACTGGCGTAAGCGAATCGGTCCCCTCTAAACTCATTCTAATCACATTTTCAGGCATTGTGCTTCCAAACAGAGTCGCAATTTCCAAGGTTTCCATGCCTGTAAACACTTACACTCCTCAGGTTAGGATGTGCCTGAAATTCTTAAGATACGGACACATAGCTGCCCTATGTCGCTCAAACTCTTGTTGCCTGCACTGCGGAGAATCTCAAGCACACGCGAAAGATGACCCTTGCCCCGATGCAAAAGATGCCTCCAAGGCCAGATGAGTCCAATGCTGTCGTTCACATCGCGCCAACTCAATAGACTGCCCGGAATTACAATTCCAAAAACAATTCCACTCCTATGCTGTTCAGCACGGGGTATCTTTTGCGGAAGCCAAAGCCGCAATTCGACCCAAAAAGTATTCCTCATCCAGAGTAACCCCTCCGACTCCGTCCACATCAACTTTCAATTTCCCCCACTTCACCAACTCTGCCCATAGTCAACCTCTTTCAGCCATTGCCACTGGCCACAGATATTCCACTAAGCTTTTCTCCGAGGTCACGGAGACCCCACAACCCCTTCTCCCACCTAATTTCCAGCCGCATTCGACAAAATTCAAACCCAAAACCCACACACAAAATGGTCAAGCTACAGATGCAGCTGTAGCCCGCCTTAACAACAATGGAAGATCACAAAGCTTCCTCCCTAATGGCTTTGCTCTTTCCAATTCTTCATCTCCTGGTGCCTCCGATTCTTCAAAGGAAGTGGTAGCAGCCGCGGTAGGCCCCTCTAAAGCCATGCCAATAATAACTAACATTCTCTCGACTCTTACAGCCCTTGTAGGAGCGCTTGCTTCCGGTATCTCTCCTTCTCACGAAGGGAGAGACAATTTGCTTAGTCTCCTCACATCAAACCTTGCTTCGCTTTCATCTTCCCTCCAAAATGGCTTAATTAAATAATCTACGTATCATGCAATGGAACTGCCAGGGAGCAATGAATAAGAGGGGTGACCTCTTAAACATCTCCGAGGATTACGACATCCTGCTCCTTTGCGAAACCTTCTTGAAACCGGATAAAAAATTCGACCTTAAAAACTTCTATATCATTAGATCAGACAGAACATCCAACAGGGGCGGCGGCTTAGCCATCGCTATCAGAGAAGGCATCAGGTTCTCCAGAGTTTCCTCAATAATAAATATTGAAAATATTCTTGAGACTCTGGCTGTTTCAATTGATTCCTCTGTCGGTGAGCTGCTGATCGTTTCAGTCTGTAGAGTCCCAACACCGGAAAACAAAA
The DNA here is from genome assembly GCA_037177015.1 of Euceroptres primus. NCBI lineage: Eukaryota > Metazoa > Arthropoda > Insecta > Hymenoptera > Figitidae > Euceroptres > Euceroptres primus. The sequence goes on from JBAGKK010520787.1 coordinate 2,709, forward strand.
TTTCGGATAGATGCTGGTCCTTCTTTTTATCAAAGGAGTGGATGAGACAGTTAAATCTGCCACTCCCCACTCCAAACCACACATCCATTCCAACCACACCTCCAAAAAAAAGAAGTTCGTCCCAGCTCCGTGGTGGAACGAAGACAGCGATCAGGCTGTTGCTGAGAGAAAGACAGCGACTTCTGCATTTAGAAAAACCGCTAATTTTGAAAACTATTTAAATTTTTAAAAAATGGAAGCTAGGGCTAAGCGTAAATTCAACGAGGAAAGGAAAAAATCTTTAAGAAAATTCTGTGAGTCTCTGAACAGGTTGACCCCTATTTCCAGGGTCTGGCGAGTAATTAAATGCTTTAAAACTAAATTCATTCAGCCTGCCACCGTTTCTTGTTCAGCAGATAGAGAGGTTGTGTCCAAACTCCAGCAGCTAGCCGAAGATCTTTGCCCGCCGACAGTATATCACAATTTCCCAACAAAGTTAAGAGCTAACGCTTTTTTGGAAGCACCTTTATCTAAAAAGGAGCTATCTATAGCTATCTTTTCGCTCAAAACAAGGTCTTCCCCGGGTCTCGCCAAAGTAGATTTCAACATCATTCAGCATTTCCCCGAGGAAGCCAGATCTGCTCTTCTTGATATCTACAATAAAATCTTCACCTCAGGAACTTTCTCATCGTCTTGGAATAACTTTCTCTATTTTTTTTTATTCCAAAAACAACCCCAGGGAAATTCCGCCCAATTTCCCTGGCCTCTTGCCTCTTTAAGCTAATGGAAAAACTCATACACAATAGATTGAACTGGTACCTTGAACATAATTTATATTTATCACCATCAAAGTTTGGATTCAGGAAGGGTAGATTTTGTGCGGACAACCTGGCCATTCTGGCGACTGAAGTTTGGACGGGTTTTGCTAACAGAGAGATCACCGCGGGTTTCTTTCTAGACCTTAAGGGAGCTTTTCCCACGTCATGCCACAAATCCTGTCAGAGGACCTTCGTGACCTCGGAGTTCCGTGGCCTGTTACTCGTTTCATTTACAACTCCACTGCATGCAAGAATATATATTTCAAAATTAACGGCGAAATAGTAGGTCCCAGAGCCAGCATTGTAGGGCTCCCCCAGGGCAGTATCCTCAGTCCCATTTCTTATTCTGTCTACACCAGAAAGCTCGTCGCCCTTCTCCTCAACGGATGCATTCTTTTCGAGTATGCGGATTATTTGCAGATCTCTAGACCCCAATGCATGTGTTGCATTACTCCAAAATTGTCTGGACATCCTCTACGATTTCTTACCCCAGATACGTCTCGAGCTGTGCTCAGAGAAAACTAAACTAATCCTCTTTTCTAAAGCAAAAATAGACCCAAACGAACCAAGCTATGCGCTTCATGCAAATAACATCACAATCTCTCCCTCAGAGTCCGTCAGATTCTTAGGTATATTTTCAGATTACAGATTCACCTTCGTCAATCACTTTGCTTATTTAGCAGAGAAAAGTCGCAAGGTACTTAACATCCTCAAGGTTCTGAGAGGTGTTTGGTGGGGTGCTGACCCCAGCATTCTCTTGATGGTTTACGACGCCCTCATTAGGAGCTGTTTAGACTATGGTTCTCACATCTTCACATTTCAATGTCATAAATTTTTTGATAATTTGGAAAAAATACGCTACCAAGCTCTCAGATTAGCCTTCGGCTATAGAGAGAGCACTCCTATTAATGTAATGTTGGCAGAGTCCTGCGAACCACCCGTCAGAAAAAGGTTCAATTTCTTAGCAAGAAAATATTTGATAAGAACTTTTGCTAACCTAGACCATCTCCTGCCGGACAAACTCTTAAATCTTTGGAACATCACTGAACGTAAGAACACTTATCGCATTAAAAACATTTTAGTCCTGATCATAACGTTTAAGAAGGTTCGAAATTTCAAACACCAAATTCACAGATCTTTCAGGCAACCATTTTTTGATTTCCCTTACAAGGACTACTTATTCTCTCCACAGGTGGAGGTTGCGTTGGTAAGGAGAGTCCAATCGAGTCCAGGTGCAAATGATCTTTTTTGTGATTTAACAAAACAATTTTTTAATGATTCGTTACAATTTTATACCGACGGATCAAAATCCGAGGAAGATTTTTCTGTGGGTTGTGCTTTCGTCTGTCCTTCAGCCAATTTTTCACTCATGGAAACTATCCAGCTTTGCTTCGATTTTCTCGATCAAAGCAATTGCCATTTCATATGCTCTAGACTACATTCTCAAACATAATATCCCGAAAGCAGTTATCTTCTCCGACTCATTGAGCGTCTTGACTAGCGTGACATCCGCAGACCCCAAATTCATCAAATCCAGTCTCATTTTCCTCATTAGAAATCTTCTTAATACCCTGCTCAAGTTGAACCGTCTAGTTTCTCTGGTCTGGATCCCCGGGCACTTGGGGATCACAGGCAATGAACTGGCGGATGAGCAGACTAGATCTGCTGCCATTGAGGGCAATCTTCTCAACATTTCCATTCCCCACGCAGATTTTTTTAGCGCCGCACGAAAAATCTTCATCGATAGCTGCCATTCTTTCTTTACGACAGTTGGAAAAACCAAGGGTGCCCTGTAAACCCAGCGCTACTATAAACCACGAAGAAAACCGTGGTTTTCTTCCTTCAATGCGTAGAGAGAATGGATCGTGTCTCTCTGTCGCATGAGAAGCAACCATTACACGCTCAATGCCAGTCTGGCTCGAAAAAATATTATAGACTCCGCTGGCTGTCCATGTAATCCTGATCTGGAAGAGGACCTAGACCATATTTTCTGGGCCTGTCCTAGATTTAAAACTCACCGCCATATTCTAATTAAATCCCTATCTAAGGCTCTAAAATGCCCTCCTTCTTTCTGTAGTAACCAATTTTTAGTAAACCCGTCGTACGGTGTAGTCTCACCCTTTTTCAAGTTTTTCAAAAAAGCCAATCTTAAAATCTAACTTTTAATTCAGAATTTGCCGCCTACGCACGCCTGTTCGCGAGGGGCGAAGCCGTTTGCATCGGAGGGGGGGGGGCTGGACGAGAGCACGCATGCTTTCGCCTCGCCCCCCCCTTCCCCTACTGGCGTAGTTGCATGCCACCACTGTTTGACGTCCGTTTGGACCGAGAGGTTTCCTACTCTGTTTTAGATGGTGTTGAAGGACGCCCGTACGCCGCTTAGTTCCCAGCTTACTCACCAGGTCATGGCTGTATGTACAGGGCTTTAAGAGCCAGTACGTTGCCAACGTAAACCTTAGGGAAGTGTGTCACACTTTAGGAATTTAGAAGAAGAAGAAGAGTCTTCGAACGGTCTGGGAGTCTGCTCCCGATCTCTATTATGTGCACTCGTAAGCATGACGCAAGCTCAGTAGCGCTAGCGCCGGTAGTTCAAGAGTTCGCACCATTTCGTCAATCTACGTAGTTCTTAAGTTTTTAAAACATTGTTCAACTAATAAAATAAATTATTTAAAAAAAGCTCTTTACTTTAATTTTCTATGTTTGTAATTTATTATACGTTATATCTCAAAGTGGAACTTTGAGCAAAGAAGAGCAAGAAAAATTCAAAAATAACGCGTATTCTAATGTTTTAGACAAATTTATGAATCTAGTTTTCAGCAAAATATTATAAAAGTAACTAAATATTTTTTATTTCTACGATTTATTTCTTCTAATTTATTTCTTCTGATTTCAGCATTGAACCTTCGGTTCAATGTTTACATTCAACTTTCATATTAGAATATTTTAGGTTTAAGTATTTTTTATAAAGAAGAATTTTTTCACCTTGAATGTTCAAATAAATTATTTGTAGTAGCTAGAATCATTAGATTCTTGTATTCTTTCTATTATTGGAAAATAATTTTCTAGTATTATTATTAGTTTTCCATTATTCTGTTATTGGAAAATCTTATTGAATTTTAAATATTTTTTATTTGATTTTGCCTAACATGACAAATATTACAGTTAAATTATCAGTATTTTATTATAACACAAAGATTCTGAAGTTAATAAAAGTGAAAGTAATAAATACTTAGTTTTAAATTCTGGAGCTTCAAAATTTGAACAGAAATTACAAATTAATTGAATATTTTCGTAATCACGTGAATACCTGTGAATGGTTATTATTAGGTTTAAAATAATAACATATAAAACTTTCATATAAAAAAATTCCCTTGCAAACAATAATTTTCCAAATTTTAATTTTAATATATTCCTCAGTTACCTCGGGCTAACTATCGACAACATCCAAGCGGTTCGATAGCTCAGTTGGTTATTGCGTGCGCTAGGTTTTGGTTTAGGTAGGTTTAGATAGTTTTAAGGTAGGGTTCGAATCCCCAGCGGGTGTGCGATTTTTTAAAGCGTTTGAGTGTGCGATTATATGTGTAAGTGACCATGCATGCAATTGTGTAATTCACAACATAAATTAACTGTAGTGATAATATATAAAACAATTTTTTTTGCAAATTAATCATTACATTACACCATCTGTTTCAAACTGCTGTAATAGAACGCCTATTGAAGATTCTACACATATGCATGAATCCTTGTTTGTTTTTCACACTTTCATTCGAATCCGATCTTACAAACAGTACCTGACTGACCAACCTTTCTTTGCTCTAGCGCCAACCGTTGAGTCTGAGCCGTTTAATCTCCATGGGATTGTGAAAATCGCTGAAATGAAGGTGAGATCAAAATATCGTTTCATCCTCATTTCAGCTGCAAAACTTGTAAAAACGGTAATAACTACAACTTTTACAGTCGAAATAAAGACAAAAATACATTAGCTGACATTGAGACTTTACCTTCATTTCTTCTTCATTTACCTTGATAAAAGTGAAAAAAGTTGAAACTGACTACGAAACTTCGACTCGGGGTATCCAAATTTATTTTTTTAATATTTTTGGTTAGTCCCTGAATTTATTCGGCTTATACTATATAACAATAAGGATCATTTTGAATAAGATATGAAGGCATAATTGGTAAATGTATACATTTAAAGGACTGATATAACGAGGTATCAATTTCTAATAATTTATAAAAACTCTTTGATTATTATCCTAATTATATTTTCATTAATTTTTTTAAAAAATCAGGTTATAAAAATGTGGATTTCAAAAACTTCGACTTCGCGCCACTAAAAATAAACGCCTTACCGCGCATTTTTGCCACGCATCTACAAGTATAATAGCTATATTGCACGGAGTAATAGTAAGGAGACTGATCATGCCATAGAAACCACCTCGAGTTTTGACCACGGTAACTGCAACTTTATAGCCAGGCGTACAGCTCCTGTGCTGTAGGTGGTGCGTCTGCTGTGCCGAAATTCTTTCCGAGTAGCAATCTGAATTTCGACTGAAGTCAGACGGAAGCAGAGAGCAGACTGAATTCTGGCTGAAGTCAGACGGAAAGCAGAGAGTGCAGAACCTCTGCAAAGCTGGCAGACGTTGCTACTAGGGTTGTCAGAGTCTGGATTGCTGCTGGCAGATTATTCTACTTTTCTTCTGACACCCATATGGTACCAGACTGCAACCATAATTTTGCTGTTAGGGAAAATGTTAGTCAGGGAAAACAATATGCAAACGAATTTAAGTGTTTTCAAAGTTTGTAACTAAAAAATAAAAACGTATAACTAATTTTTTTCTTTACAGGAGAATCAAGTTATTTCAAGACTCAATTGCCTTAGATAAGTGCACAAGTGGCATTTCTAAAGATAGCAGAGAAGACTACAGATGAAACTCGTAAATAAAGTAATATTTTAATATAAATTGGTGTAAAAATGATGTTACTGTAGATCATGATAGTGTAACAGTAGAAACTAAATTGAAGGATATAATACTTCATAACAAGAAATCTAAACACAAGAAGAAAATTATATTTGTTCCTATTTTGAAAGTTTAATAAAAAGTAAACGAAGCCTGAATGCAACATCTGTTTCCAAAACTTCCCGACCTAATAAATTTAAATCCGAAATGAATTTTGCAAATGTAAATCCGCATGAATTCGAAATTTAAACAAAATTTATTGAAATCTATTCCGACCCTAGATTTAAATTCAGATTCAGATTGAGTTTCGGATTGAAATTGAATCCGGCATAATCCGAACTCTTTCGAGCAAATGAAAAATCTGTCATCAAACGAATCCGATATCACCCGAGCCTGTCCGAAGCAAGTTTTCAAACCGGATCAATCTCTGCGTTCTCTCGAAATTCAATTTGAATGAATCCAATACTGCATATATGAATCCAAGATTCATCTGAATAAACTTTTCAATCCTTCTCAATCCGTGCGTTCAATCCGAATGAATCTGAGGCTTATCCAGATACAGTTTTCAATCCTTCTCAATCCATGCGCTCTCGAATTTCAATCCGACTGATTCTAACATCAATCCGAAGTAACTTTCAATCCTTCTGAATCCGTACTAACAACAAGCTCAATCTGAATGAATGCGATTGCAATCCAAAAAAGTCTATCAAACCTTTTCAATTCGTGCATCTTCTTGAAGATCAATCTGAATGAATCTGAGACCATTTCGAAACAAAAAGTTTTAATCCTTCTCAATCAGAAATTTTCACAATTATTGGCAACATTATGATCACTGGGTATCTATCGTAGTTGCTACATACTTTATAAGAAAGAACTTTTCAATGTGGAGATTGTTAGACTAGTTTTAAACCGAATAATTCATAAATGTTTTTTAAGTTAAGCACAGATACCAAAGTCTAACATAAAACAGTATTATTGATACTCGTACGCCCAGCGAAAGTTTCGGATACACGGACAAAATTTGCTCGGTAACCATTACAAAAATGTTTGGGAAAATGCGGAATAGTGGCGTTTCGGTAAATTTTAACATTTAGCATTGTAAAAGTGATTACGCGAAAATCCAATGAGCTAGGAAGGAATGTATAATAAGTTATATGGAAATCTTCCTAAAAGCGCAGTAAAAAGTATTCTGCATGGACTTGAGAATTTACCGAACCGCTCGATAAAGTGTAAGGTGCAGGTTAGAAAGAGTTATGATCGTGGACGTGAAAATTTACCAAACGCTCGGTACAGTGTACGGTTCCAATATTGAGAGCCAGTGCTTCCAATAGTTTTTATTATTTTTAATTAATTAAAAATTTATAATTATTTAAATTTTTATTATTGTTAGTAATTTTATTATTAATATTAAATATTTATTTTTGAAAATAAAATTGTGAAGAAATTTCTCCGAAAGAAATGTATATTTCTTCAATGTTTTATTTTCAGGAACAGTCAAGAAAACCTAACAGCTGACAGTCATTCTTATTAGAATGGTGAACCATGGGTGGTTAGCACAGCTCTCTCTTATTTTTAAAACGATTCATTTCTCTTGTGAGAAATAGCAGTGCAACGCGGCCCTCCGGCTCCCATCGAAACTATCACCCCCCCCCCCCCCCAACTGCAGTCGAAGCCATGGGCGAGCTCGCTTGTTACGATGCACTTCGTAGGTTTTACCGAACGGACAGAAATTCGTGCGTTCTAACAGTGGAAAGATTCTTTTAATAAAAGTAAAGCCTCCCCTAAGTTCTTTCTTACATGGCACGAATTAAAAAATTGCAATGCTGCTTTATATTTTTCAATGTACAGGACATAATATACTCGTAAAATAATATTAAAGATTGACGATATTATATAAAATTATGCAGAAACACCACTAGATCCGCATTTTACCACACTTTTTTGTAATGGTTACACTGCAAATTTTCTCCGTGTAGAAATCCTATTCGAATGAATCCAAACCAATCCAAAAGCCGTATCCCAGTCATTCCGTGGCCCATCCGAAGCAAATTTTTAATCTGAATCAACCCGAACCCATTGAAAATCAATCAGAACTTTTAATATGAATGAATCCGAAGCAAGTTTTCAAACCGAAGTAATCCGAATAAATCCGAGGCTAATTCGGAAGCAAATTTTTAATCCGAATGAATCAAAGATTAATCTGAACAAACTTTTCACTTGAATTGAAAACTTTATTCGGATTAGCCTCGGATTCATTCGGATTGGAAATTTGCATAAAATTCATTTAGAATAAAAGTTCGAATTGATTTTAAATGGGTTCGGATTGGTTTGGATTGAAAACTTGCTTCGAATTGGCCTCAGCATAGCTGGGAATGGCTCGGATATAGATTTCGAATTGGCTCGGATTCATTCTGATAGGATTTCTATCCGAATCTTTAAATTGAAACTAAAATTAAAAGGAAGATCCTGTAACGGTCAGTAGCATTCACTGTGTCGTTTTGGTGAATCACTTGGTTAGTCACTAGCAATTTTATTGGTTAGTCGCAAGTCGCAAGAAGTCGGATATTCGTAATTTGATCGAGAACACTCGAAAAATGAAGGATGATACTTTAACCTTTGCTAATGAAAACTTCAACTACGATTTTCTCGAAATGCTGTTTCGCAGACTTCGAACTTTGAAAGTGTCTCACATCCTCATTTTTGAAGCTAGAGGGTTCGACTTTTTTTAAATGTTGAGAATTCATCTGAAAATATGGTCAATATCGACAAAGTGGTACGTTTCAATATGGATGAACACATGTGATCGTCCGTGAAAAAAGGGACCTAACGCCAAAAAAATCTATTTTTAGTTTTTTACACCAATCGATAGTTTTTTATTTACTCTTTCATAATAAAAAATATTATTCCTATACCTGAAAAAGTCGAATTGTTATTAAACTGTAAAGTGAGGCCTTCTTATGGAGTTCCTGTGTTGGACCGCCTCTTCAATCGCTCCTCCTGTAAAATGTAGCTCCCGGGGGTTAGGTCCCTTTCTTCGCGGACGATCACATACGAAGGGCGACACTACATACGGGCGTAAGTGCCAAATTTCCGAAAATCGTTTTATTGGCTTAAACTACTTTTTTTCTCCTAACTCATGTCCCTGTAAAAGATTTTGGTCCAGTTCGATTTAGAAGTGGATCAGGGGAAGAAAAGCAGTGCATAAGGGCGTAATTGCTATAAGCCACTTAGTGCATTTTGGGCCTTTATGGCCTAAAATGTAATTTCTGAGATTTGTGGCGTCTCAAAAAAAAGCATTAGTTGTATGATAAAAGTATTTATACATAATCTATTACAGGCTGAAACAGTTGAAAGAAATCATGTTTTTCTCAATGTCAACCTCGAAATCGATGTTTGATAATTTTTTTCTCCGAAGTTGTTGCTTCTTTCCGCCTGCTTTTATCACGATTCAATAGAGATAAATAATAGCTCGAAACATGTTTTTAGTTTTATTTTTAAATTGATAAACAAAAAAGTTATGCAACTCTTACAGAGTCAAAATCGGCGTTTTTTGGGACACGCCGTTCTTTTGACACGGATGTCAAAAAAGCAAGTGAAAAAAGCAACCATCTACGAAATGGTTGCTTTTTTCAAAGCGCTCCTTTCATGATTCAGTAGAGCTAAGTAATAGCTCGAAAGTAATTTCTTGTTTTTTTTTTTAAATTAAAAACGTTAAAGTTTGACAGTTTTTAATGCCTCCTGTAAAATTCGGGTTTTGGCACTTACGCCCGTATGCAGTATCGCTTTTCATATATTTTAAAACTTTATTTCTTTATTTAAATTTTAGTTTCATAAATTTCATGTTTCTTAATTACATAAAATAAAGGCCTATACAGTTGATCATATTCAAAGAGCCGAGTTCAACCGAGTGGATACGATGTGAACCGAGTGAAGTGTGCTTGATTCCTCAGTCACCAGCCCCCCCCCCCCCTATCGGAAATCTAGAGGATTTCTAGACGATATCGTCTAGAAACACATCATCTAGAATTGACTCCTTGCTAGACGATTGCTAGACTACAAAGGGTCCCATACAGAATAGCTTTATCAGGGTGATTTATGGCAGTCAGACCTTTCGTTTCCATGAAGGATCGTCATAAAACCCTAAGCGGCCTAGGGGCGTCACTAATCCTCTTTTACAATTCACAAATTAATTATATTATTTATTCACATCAACATTATACTTAACTTTTAACTCCTCACCTCTTTATATTTTCTTCCTTATTATTTATACAGTAAATCCCTTATTTGATGGAAATTCTAAAAATGATAACCGTTTTTAGCTGACTCTTACCGTTTAAGAGATATTTGATACTTATTCTAATTTGATGGAAATTCTAAAAATGATAACCGTTTTTAGCTGACTCTTACCGTTTAAGAGATATTTGATACTTATTCTAATTTTGAATTTTTTAAAACAAATTTTAGGTGCTTGTAATCGTGAAAGTCCATAGGATCTGAATTTTCAAATATCAATTGTCTAATTACAAAACTGCAAAAAATTTTTTTTTATCAATTTTAATCATCTTTACCCGGCTCACTGATTTATTGCAGAGTTCGTAGAAAAGGTCCTCGCCTGGGATTCGGTCGAGACTACGGCTGTCGTAAATCATTAACGAGGAATAGATGATTAAAATCTGAAACTAAAATTTTTTGCAGTTTTGGAATTAGCAAATTGGTAGTTAAAAATTCATAATCTACGTATTTTTAAGATTACAAATATCTAAAATTTTCCTTAAAAAGTTAAAAATTTCAA
>JBAGKK010520798.1:0-13254 GCA_037177015.1 Euceroptres primus
ATTTCACTGAAACTCAGTCAAAATTCACCGATGAATTAGCTAGAAATGGGTCACTGAATGAAATCAGTGAAAATTTTGACTGAATTCAGACTTAGAGAGGGCAGACCGGAGATTTTCAGGATTTCATTAACAAACAATAATCAAGAAAAAAATTTCGTATAACAATTTGTTCCAGCAGAAATCTTAATTTGACTGTACTAAAAGACAATCACTTATTTCGTTTTATTAAAAAGATGAAGGGGAAATTTGCCAATGACAAACGCCCCTTTAAACCCTCTGATGCCAGTCCAAGCGAGTCCCCACTCCTGCAAATTCCCACGCGATTGCATTACCTCCACTCTCTAAATCTGTATTAGTCAAATTTCACTAATTCATCAGTAACTCAATTGTAGCTATGGCAATTAGAAGAATTCTACTGACAATCAGTAGAAAATTACTAAAATTTTAGTAGGATTTCTACTGATTCACCAGTAGAAACGATAACTGAAGTTTCAGTGATGCTTACTGAAATTTCAGTTATCGTTTCTATTGGTGAATCAGTAGAAATCCTACTGAAATTTTAGTAATTTTCTACTGATTGTCAGTATAATTCTACTAATTACTATAGGTAGAATTGAGTCACTGATGAATTAGTGAAATTTGACTAAAATTCAGATTTAGAGAAAATATCAAAAATAGAAAGCAAAAATTATTTTAGCACATTATAGAGTAGGGTGGGTCGAAAGTAAACAAATTTGGAAATCGAAAACGAAACCATCCCTTAAAGTTTTACATTGGGAACCCCATAAAGTGCATTAAATGTGGAATTGATAGATCTATGGCTTGATTTTGCGAGCGAGCAAAATATGTTTCAGAAATTTATTGTCAGCAGAGTTTTACAGTTTCTTCATGTTTAATTTTTTTTACATTTTTGGGAGTTTAAAGAGTATTCCTAAATTTTGTCAAATTTTTATATGCTATTACAGCGCGAGCAAATTATATTTGAATGTGCCCCTGTAATTAGCAATTATTTCTTGCGACCATTTCGATACATCCGAGGAATCAAAAATGAAGACTGCAAATTTTCAAAATATTGAATTCTCCATTTTTGATTCCCCAGACATCTCGAATTTTTTGTGGGTTCATTTTAATTCAAAGAAAGCCTTCATGCATATAAAAAAATTTTATTGACATTTTCATGGACGCAAGAAATGATTGCCAATTATAGGGGATCATTCAAATATAATTTTCTCGTGCGGAATAACATATAAAAATCTGAAAAAAAATTATCATACACTCGTAAAAATGTAAAATAAAATTGAACATGAAGAAACTGTAAAACTCTGCTTACAATAAATTTCTTAAACATATTTTGTCCGCGCTCAAAACCAAGCTATAGATCGATCACATTTAATACCACATTTAATACCACATTTAATACACTTTATGGGGTTCCCAATTTACAACTTTTAGGGATGGTTTTGTTTTCGATTTCCAACATTCTTTAGTTTCGACCCACCCTATTATAGAGAACAAACTTCTACCTGTTTTTTTCGCTTATACTTCTCAAACATCTATTAAAGCCGTTTAGAAAAACTTGGAATCTTTTTCAATAATTGGAAATCTTAATAAATTCTTTGAGTTCGTTGAAAACTCATAAAAAGTGTCCTCTTCCTTAAATTTAATCTTGATCTGATTCTTATTGAATTATTGTCATATAATTCAATTGAATACGTCAGAAAATTATGCTTTTTTATAAAATTTGTCTCATTCTTCTCATTTGTGATGCGCAAAGCTTAGAGGCATCTTAGCAATTTGCAAAAATGGAAGGCTTTCTCGTTTATCTTGACCTGATTCATCGAACGTTACTTTTTTTAAAAATAGATAGATGTATTAAATAGACAGACAGATATTTATCGTTTTCCAAGTCATAAAAAGACTTGGAAAAGTCACAGTATTAAATCAAACAGAAACGGATTCAAATATTACTTTCAGGGTCATTATTCGAGGATAAAATATAAGGGATGCAAAATAGGAAATGAACAAACTTTGCATTCTCTCTAGAATTTTAAGTTTTGCAATAATATCATTATTCCAAAAAATATCCAGAACATAATATTTGCTTTGAGTTTTTTAATAATCATACACTTTTTTAATATAAAATTTGTATAAAATGCTTTATTTGCAATATCATCTCATTATTTTCATTAAAGTTTCGAGACTTCTTAATATAATAATCTAGTGAAACTTTAGAAATAGGAATTAAACTCTTTTCTTTTCCTACTTTTTATTTGACATCCCTTCTCCTAAATATGTCACTGGAATGGATTTCTTTATCGATTCCAACTTTCCTATATGGAAAAGAGAGAATAAAAGAATGAGAGAATTGTTCGGTCAAGTACAGACTCTGGTTTTATATTTTATTTCTTTTGGTGCAAATATATCTACAATATCGCCAAGAGAAGCATTGCGAATTTGGGCAGGTGAACGGATCTGCATATAGCATCCATGTATTTACTATACTTTGCAAGAACCACTTTGATTATGCAATCTTTGGCTACTAACTTAAAATTTCAAAGATTAATGTAAAAAATTTTCTGTAATAAGCAACTCCTGTCACCAAGATTTCATGGTGCCAAAAATTTAAATTTCTAGTCAATGTTCGAGTTAAACAAAATTAAATTGCACAAAATAAAAAAAGAATTTAAGGCGGATAAAGTACAAAAAAAGTAAACACTACTTACCAGATTAAACTTTAGTAATCTGAATGTCACTTTTTTGGAGGTAAAAATAAAGTCAGATCGATTTTATCAATCGAGTAGCAAAGGTAACAGAACAGAGCGGTGAAAATACGTTTCATGTTGCAACAAACCATCAAAGAACCTGATTATAAGAACTCAGTTGAACGACTTCTGTGCACAACGAATAATATTGTTGTTCATTGTTTTCACTCCATTCTCAATGACAATCGATAGAGCGTAAAGTGCAGAGTCGTACAGGAGGTAGTATTGTACCGAAATTATGTCGATGAGAGAACAAAGTCTGAAAAATTCATGAAAGTTGTTGACGTTCATCCCAAATGATTTTATTAATACTTTTCATTCTTGTTCAGGAATTTTTCAGAGTTTAATAAATGAAATCAAATTTGGATAAAAGTAGTTTAATAACGTTTGCAAATGTTGGGAATATTTGTGATTCGTAGTAAATATTGTTATGTACTGTGAATACTGTCATAAATACTGTCTAATATGCATATATAGAAATAAAGTTCTTAAATATTTTTTACCAATATTAGTTTGTATTTCCTGTAAATCAGGATCGAAACTTGAAGATCAGATTATGAGGTTTTGGAGTCAGAGTAATTCCACAATCGCCTTCTATGTTGGGCGAGGTGCCTGAAGGAATAGATAAGACGAATGTTTGAAGAATCCGGGCAGTGAAGAGAAATATTATCATTTTAGCAAGTTCATCTCCCACACACATTCGTTTACCTGATTTAAAAAAATAATATTAGATTACTCCTGCAGAAAAAATATAAACTTGAACCTATAAAGGGATAAAAAATAATATTTTGAATGAAAAAAAATGTAGTTTGAACTCGCCACTTTGAAAAGGAAGAAAAGCGTCTGGTTTTGTAAGGCAACCAGCATCAGTTAGGAACCTTTCAGGTTTGAATTTATCAGGTTCAGGCCAAAAACGAGAATCCATATGAATTGCCCACTGCAAAGGAACTATCATACTTCCTTTGGGTATATCGTAACCATCAATTACTGTATTCTGAAATATTGTTCAATTTAAAGTAATCGCAAAAATTTGTATTAAAAAATAATTTTTTAACTAAACTAAAGATTATTATTTTTAAGAACACAAACTTTCATGGATCCATGAGGAAATCCTAGAGGAACAATGGATCTTATACGTTGAGTTTCTGCTATAGCTGCTTCAAGTCTTGGTAACGCTGATCTGTCATCTAAAGTTGGTTCTCGATCGCATAAAATAGCGTCTATTTCTTTTTGAATTTCTTCCTTTTAAAGAAAAAAGAAATTAAAAATATATATTTTCGATCTTTATAATTTTTCAAAATTGTTTGTAAAATTAACACAGTTGTAAAAATTAAAACACAGGGTTTGAATTCGGATCGTTATGAAAATTCGGATTTCTTTGGAATTTTATTTACCTGTTCATTAGGATAAACTGCCATAAAAAGTAAAAACCAACGGAGAGTCGTTAGAGTCGTATCGATTCCAGCTCCATACATATCAGCCAAAAGGTAACAAATTTGAGGATCTGCAAAAGATCTAATTTCACCTGTGGACATTCGTTTCTTTACTTCCGCGTCGAAAGCTGCAAGAAAGTGATCATCTGCATTCGTTGGTTGCTTTTGATGATCTTCGATGAGTTTTCGATATACTTTGTGAGTAGTTTCTTGGCCATCCATGACGAACTTTATGATATTCTTATATCCTGGCAAGTGTCTATATTAATCACATTTTTATTAACTCCTGTAAATTTAACTTAAAATTACAATCATTTGGTAATAACAAGAAAAAGTTATATTAGTTAACCTGAGAAACGGAAGAAAATTCAAGGGTCCTGCGACACCGATATATTTCAGTCCTTCGTCTTGCAGTTCTTGTAACATTTTCCAAGTTTCATCATTTTCTTCATAAGTAACCCCAAATACCAAATCGTTTATTAAATTTCCTAGGCAATGATGAAGAGTATGAAAGGGATCAACACCATCTTCTTTATATCCTCGATCTTTCAGTTTCTGAAAATATTTGGAAAAAATTTAATTAATTTAGTTGAAATATTTATTCAAAATATTTTATTAAACCTAAAGATGCAATAATATTTTATTATAATTTTAAAACGTTTGTACCGAAACTGTTTCATTCACAGCAATTAAAATTCTCTCTTCTAGCTTGTCTCTTTTCGTACATGAATATTTTACTGAACCCAAATCCTTAAGACATGCAGTAACGAATTTTCTTTGTTCTCTCCAAGATTCTCCTTCCGCACATATTAAACCTGGAATTATTAAAACACAGTTTTTCATATCTTTAGTTAATTGTTAGAAGTTTTTTAGTTTACAGAACATTAGCAGAAGTAATGTCTCCAAAAACTCTAATGAATGATAGATACAATTGATATTTATGGCTAAATAAGATTGCTCTTAACCAACTATTTTTCAATAATCTACATTTTCTTTTAATTAATAGCTCAAGAGTTTTTTCCTATAAGGAAATATTTCTCTCGAAGAGTTAAAAAGTAATACAATAATTAATGCTGTTGACATTTTATCTTGAAATTTTATAATTAGCGGTTGTTATTAATTATAAATATACTAAGTCACGTATTCTGAATACCAAATCTTTGTTTTTCACGTGAATACACACTGGATAATCAGTTGCGAAATTACGGAAACTCTGCACAAATAACAGAATCACATAAGCATTTGGACTTTGGCTGATATACTTTGCTACAACAGTTACTTCTTGAAAATTTCTTTATAGAATGTGATATTCGAGTTCAAATATTTTTCTAATTTGCAGACCCATCAAAAATTTTTTTCTCTTAGTTAACGAAATTCCCTAGAATTTTTTCAAGAAATTTGACCTTTAATGTTTAACGGAATTCAAAGTCTTATAAATCTAAAATTTTGAAAGTTTGGCGTTTAACATATGAAAGATTAAAGACAATACCAGACCTAAATAATTGCAATTCATTTATTCAGTAATTTCCTATGTAATATTTATAAATGTATAAATGCACTACTCGCAAGATTAGAAAAACGCAGCGACTGGATTTTCCGCATAGGAAAAGTACAGGAGCTGATGGTGAATTGAATATTCTGTGCGGGAAAATTACGAGTCTTGAACTCTCAACTTTCAGAGGCCTCGATGAGGCAAATTCTTATTATTGTGTATTCTTATTTATTGTGTTAAGTTGTCGCGGAAATAACGAGACTAGGATAAATGTCTAGGCGGACGTCCTCGTTTCACAAGAGAGCAAGCCGTTTTCCTCAAGTTGTCTCTATTCTTCCTCTACATAATCGAAAAGTGCAGCAGCACCTCAAAGCAAAAAAGTACTTAAATGAGATTGCGTCCTGAATACGTTATCTCGGAATCGATCTATTATGCAAAGACAAGTGTCATGTGCGCAATATAATGTGGAATTGTGGACACATCTATGAGTGCAGAGAGCGTTACAGATGCGACTCTGACACATGCATGGGTTATTATCATGTGTCTCAGTCTTTCCCGTCCTTAATTCCACCAAGTGGCTACTCGATACACGCATACCGGCTTTATCTACTCGAGTGGGTGCGGAGAGATTATTGTTTATTCATTCGAGGATTATCCTTCAAAGAGTTCAGTGGCTGCGCCTACTTACGGATGACGGTAATCCTTTCGCCTTTTTTACAACCGTCTCTGTCTCTCTATTTTCCTCTCTCTCTCTGTCCTTTTTTCTGCCTCTATTTTTTCAGACACCCTCTCTTCACCCTATCATTGCCTCTCTGTCTGTCCATCTGTTTTTACACTTCCACCTGACGGAGAGACAATAAATACATCAGAGACGTGAAACTATATGAATCTCATCTAGGTTCTACGAGTACCTGTTGATTTGTTAGGAAAAAGAACTCACGTTCTTTTAAAGATCTATACCAATTGATTTGATTAATGCACTGTAAAAGGAGATCATTGATTTTTAAGTATAATGCATATATTAATTATCTAGTGTAATTAAATATTAATCCAAAATTAAATAAAGGTACCAAGAATTGGTGCTCTTACTCTACCCAGTTAGATTTCTTTAAATTGTTTTTTGTTAATTTGATTCAACAATAATGAATTAGATTCATCGCATTTTGATAATTAAAAAGTTTAAACACTTGAAAAAATATTATTTGCTCTTTGAGTGACGTTATATGACAAAGAATATATGACATGAAAGTCATTGATTTATTTATAAAAGCAGTAAAAGAATTAACTAAAGATATTAATGTGAAAATTTTCAGTTGAAATTTTATATTTTCATTTTAAACTTTGAGAAATATAAATGTTCCAAATAATCTATTTTATTAATAATAATAAGCGTTTGTAAGAAAGATGGATCCCTGTAAATGGGCTCTCCAGTATGAATGTTGGATCCCTATAAACGGGCTCTCAAGGATGAATGATAGGAACCCTATAAACGGGCTCTCCAGGATGAATGTTGGATCCCTATAGGGCTCTCCAGTGTGATTGTCGAATCCCTATAGACGGGCTCTCCAGTGTGTATACTCGCAAATTATGACGAATGCGCAAGCAGAATACAGAGTTCCGAAACAATAACTGACACCAACGAATCTACTAATCACTTGCCGCGTTTCGCGACCGTGTTTAGTAGCGAAGTACCGGGTCATGAGTACCTGTGGGTGTAAGGTGGGCCATAATAATGATAATAATAATAATAATAATAACAGTAAAACTTTAACGACCGAGATTAGTAGACATAATAAGGGAAAACATCAATTGATGTACAACGAGTCATTCGGACAATCTTTATTAGATAAAAACTTCAACGTTTCGAAATCCTAATGGATTTCCTCTTCAGTGATCATAACATTTCATATTAAAAAACTTTTTGAAGATAGTTTCTGAAAGTTTAAAGAGAAAACTTTTTAGGGTTTTATGTTACCTCATGAAAAAATTATTAGAAAGGTTTATAATTTCGAACAATTTTTTAATTTTCTGATTAAACTGACTTCTCAACTCAAAAAGATTTTGAATGCACCAAGTTTGATAGCAGTTTATAAATTCAAAAGTGCATAAAATATTCTTACTTGAAATTATAAGTCGCGTTTCAATTTTATTAAAAAAATAAAATGTGTACGACTGGTATCACATATTTTTACGTTTTTATTTGATCAAAAACTACAAATTCATTTAAAGAAAAGAAAAATACACAATACTGTAACCTGTGGCTGTTCTCTTTGCAAGAAATGCATTTTGTGTCGTAATACCAGTAATCTTACACTATTCACATTCCAATAATGAGTACTTACGCTATACAGCTTTAATTCAACTACGCAACTTGGAAAATTATAATGTTTACCACCGTTATCTGCATTTACGTTATCCTTCACCCTGCACTTGACTTTGGGAATGACGATTGTCTATCCTTGAACAAGATCAATCATGAAAGTGGATCGTCTTTACTGCAGTAAATGCGCATGTTTACATAACGTTCTGTCTATAGAAAGATGAAAGAAAGTGCCAAGAAAACACATCAGTTTCAATGTTTCTATTTTTAACCTACTTATCAGCATTGCAGCAAGTAGATAAGAAATATATAAATATAACCTAGCTAATACCTAATGGGCAGTCTTTTTCTCTTTTAAAAGCTCTTCTCTTGTTTCTTTATCCTCTGATAATAAATATTATCTTTGTTACAATATTTTGTTGACTCTTATTGCACTTGTGATAAACCGCTACGAATCAGATCAGGGACTCCCAATGCTTGAAACTAATCGGCTGACCAAACTCGGTCTTATCTACTTTCTTTAAACCTTCAAGTAAAAATTATCAGCATTATTTTTCCACCATGCAAAGATTTTTTTATTTTCCAACACTTTTTGGAACTTTCTTTACTTTTAAAACATTTGCCTAAATATCATTTGCTATTATATCGTTTACTTAAATATAAAAAAGCAGTTGAATTTGTATTTCATTTCTACAAACCAAAACTGAAAATAAATTAATAATTCTATTAGTTAAGGAAAATAATTTTGTAATGTTACATGACGTGGTCCAATTTTTATTGACACAAAATAATTTGATTGGCATTGATTTTCGCAGTCTCTAGTACGAGGTCGGTCCTTGAACCAAATGACAAGGATGTTGCGTAAGATGATAAATTTTAATCAAACTCAGGTTGAGAATACAGAAAACAGTAAAAGAACTCGTATTCGATTTTGTATCGCTAATAAGATCTTCCCTGCTCTTCACTCGTGCCATGGGACCTCGTCAGAGGTCGTTGGTATTTAAGAGTGATTATCGCGAACCCAACAGGTAAACGTTCGCTCTGACTTTTGCTTTTTGCAAATGCACGCAGCTTGTCATGAACGAGGTCATAAGAAAACCGCAAATATTTATATCGACGCAATTTTATTTATACAAGGATCAGCAGCAGATGCAGACTTTCGGAAGTTATAAAAAAATACACTCCAGTTTCGTTCAGAGAGAAAGGTTGATAATATCTAAAATATCGGAGCTGTGTAACTGGATACATACTCACACAACTTTTTGGAAAGAGATCTCACAATTTGTACCCAGAGTCTTCAGATATATGTACACTAAATAAATTCTTTTTCCAAGAAGGAAATAATGGAATATTTAATAGAAAATAGATTTGCATAAAATAATATTTCATTTGGTTAGGACGCAGATTCTCGTGGTTGTAAAAAAATTGAATAGAGAAGACACTTGAGAATTGAAAGATAAATTTTTCTGTTGGAGGAAAAAGTTTTAGGCTTTAAAAAAGTTGGATTTTTGAGTCAAAGGTCGTAATTTATGAAGTATAAGAATTTTTTGAAAAAGCACGTGCCTATTACTTTGAGATGGCCTTGAGTGTGTAGGATCTTCACCCATGCTCGTTTAATTTTACGAGCAACACACGAGGCATCCGACTTGAGAGGAATACCGATAACGTTTTCCTTTCGACGAGGGATTCACAGGAGAACGATTGATTTAGAGCTTTCGAGTCTGAGTCGTTAATGCAGTTCCATTATCTACTTGCAGATGGAATAAGGTCAGCTATAAATGAAAAATACGTAAATCGTGCAACGCCGAGCATTTTAAACGATTCCTGATCACGTAATCATTTCATTCGTCCATGCGTAATTCTTACAGGGCTCCTTTTTCTAATCCATCCCCTTTTCAATTTAATTCTTTTTAAGTTTGTTCATCATGATATAATTTTAAATTGCATATTTTACAGTTTTCTTAAATTTTAAACGACATCTAAAATAATAAAATTTTTCAAGTTATCTTGGGTACATTTTAAAGATAAATTTCTATAGAATCGTCACAACTGATTAGCATAAATGTGCAATTTCTTCCCAGCATGGAGCAAGAAGCTAAACTGGGGAAAAAAAGGCAGGAAAAATTCAATGACATCTCATCTGGTTTAGCAAAATAATACTAAAAATCAAACGGATGCTTATTTTAAGAAAGCTTTACGGAAGCTTCACGATGACTAATTCGCATTTATTTTACAAAAATATGACTCTCAGGCAAAAAATATTTGAATTTTTACAACTTTTTTCCCCAATTTTAACTTTTTGCACCATGTAAAGAAAACATTGCACAATTATGCTAATAGGATTTGACGATTCTATGGAAATTCTTCTTTAAAATGAGCCCAAGAATATTGAAAAACGTTTTTTATTTCAGATGTTATTTCAAATTTAAGAAAACGTTGCAATTTGCACTATCTTTGCAACATATTTTTGAAAGGCACTTCAACTATCGTCTATGCTAATTTGATAGGTAAAGCAATTAACACTCCTTTGAAATGTAAACACAGAGCTGATGCACATAAATTGTATCTTGCATTTAGTAATTGCAATTGATTCGATCGATCAGAAGCTGAACGAGCGTCAATACCAATATTAATACAGCATGCATATATCATCGTCCCTCGTAAAGCGCCCATTAGATATTCACTCACTAACGTGGGATGCTGTTAAAGACGTTACATCGTCACCTTTACAACCAACCAACCAATTTGCAACTGCAAATTACGGAATTATATGGCAAATCACCCATTATGACAGAAAAACTTTATTTCACTTTGTCAGATTTAATCAAATTCACAATCAACTAAAGTATTTATTTTTCATTAATTTAAACTTGAAATAGAATGGAAAATATCAATTCGAGAGATCAAGAATCATTTCTGGATTGGGAGTAGATTTTGAACGCACGTTGGGGATATGAATTTCACTTAAAAAGTAAATTTTTCGTTAAAAAATCATTCACAACTTTTTTCTCGCATTCCCGCCGACTCTCATTTGTATAAAATATAAATTCTGGATGTAGAAAAAAAGCACAAAGAGAAGTGGGATTGATGGTGCAAGTGCAAAAAAAAATTTGGCCCTGATAGGTCAACTGCAGACTTTGGAATTCAGAAATTTATTTCTGCATATGCGCTCAGCGTTAAGGCGGCACGTGTAAAGAAAAAAGTCACAAGTAGGGTGTCAGAATCGGCGGCCTGACTGAAGGAAGAGAATTACAAGGAAATTGACTTGGCAAAAAAAAGCTAGGCATTACGGAGTAGACAATTTCGGAGATAGGATCCAACGGTCCCAAGGACAGGTAGTACCGGATTTGCATAATGCACCTTGCCGAGCTCTCGTGGCGAATGCAAACAAAAAATACGACAAAAAATCTCACTTGTCCCTGACATTCGAGAGCGAGTCTGAATTCACGCGAGTCACCGTGGCAGGAGGTTACCCGGTATATTTCCAGTTACCAGGTTGCAGGTTCCTCTTTTTCTTGCATTCAGGTATCCCTGTATGCCACTTGTGTCTACGAGGATCTACGACTCGTGTGACAACTTCCTCCGCGCATTCAATTTTTGTTCACAGAACAAATCCTGTTTCTTATGACGATTATAATAGGGCGACTAGTTGAATTTTTAACTGATCCTGGTATGCTGGTCACTAAGACCACTTTCAAATGATAGTGATATATTGTTTCAGGTTAACATTTCATGTAGGAAGTACGCTTCATGTGGGACGATTATTTCAGTAAAAAATTAGAAATGTGTCTCAATTCCTGAAAATATATTAATGAGAAGCATTTAAACAGTGTACATAATAAATAATAAATATAATAATAAAATAATAATTAATAAAAATAATCGTAATATCTAGATATCACACCTTAATATCTTAGATAACTGTCCCATAGTTCAATATCCAGATATTAATTTCCCTTCCTTTTCACTATCTATTTTTTTCAGTGAAGTGGATTATTTACTAATTTCTGGTGATATAACTCGGCGAGAATTACACAGGTTTATACCGGTAAGTGTTCATTTGCGGTACTTAATCAATTGTTGCAATTTTTCGCATGATCGGAGAATTGCATTACGTTTGCTGCGCATTAGATTCACATATCAGTTTGCGTATATGTGTAAGAACGCGTACGCATATATGAACGGCTCGCCGCGTGTCTTTAGAGGGGCCGTCGGCCGGCTCGTCCTTGCTAAGCTAACTGTAATTCCCCACGGATGCAGAGCAGAACGACGACCGGGGGACTTCCTTCAAGGAGATCGATAAAAGTGAGAGTCCTTCACACCGCCGTGTCGATAACCGCCTCATCACCTATTTGTCTATCTATATACCCACTTGCTATCTTGCCATTTGTGCGCAGCTTCTTGCAAACTGAGAACAAAAGGTGGCCCTTGGCTCATCAAAACCATCAATTCCTTTTTTTTTTTTAAATTATTAGGGACTTGCATACGCGTGGGCAAGAAACATTCCATTGCCAGTTAATAATATATAGTTAATAGTAATAATAGTTAATAATAATAGTTAATAATAATAGTAGTTAATAATAATAATAATAAATATTTGATGTTTCATGTAGGAATTTTCCAAAGTTTGAATTCCAATCAGAGTATAAGAGATGTATTCTCAATTCCTCTTTTTTCTATTCCCTTTACGTTTGCCATTTTTTCTTTTGTATCTTTAAATGTTTTTTGTATTTTTTATATTTTTTGCTTTTTTCAATAGACAGGATGTTTCTGAGTGACTATAATGTTGCGAATCAATATTTCTGAAGCCATCAATTGTCAGAGTAATTGACAAATATCTGCATCTCGAGGACACCCGGTTTCTCCTGACTAGTCAGCCTCGTTCATCCTATGAACAGGGATTAGCTTTCAATCTCTTCCTTCTTGCAACTACTTCCTTCTTTTCTGTATAGTTTAAAAATCTGTCTGATGCCTATACAATCAATCTCACCAATAAAGTTAATAAAGTACACTGAAGCTCCGGTTTATTGCGGGTTTCGGGGGTTGTCTGAATGGCCTTCGCGTAAACCGAAAGTCTCTCAAACGTAAACAAGTCAGGGCCGTATGAACGATTTCTGTTTGATTTTTGTCAAGAGTGAAAAATATTTTTTAAATATAAGTTTAATTTATTGTTTACTTTAATTTTAAGTTTTATTTAGTTATTATTTATGAATTATTATATATAACGCATAACCAAAACACTGAAAA
>JBAGKK010520809.1:0-13252 GCA_037177015.1 Euceroptres primus
TAGAAGGGGATTAGTGACGACCCTTAAGGCCCCTTAGGATTTTATGACGCCCTCGATCCTTCCTCGAAACGAAAGGTCGATCCCCCTAATACAGCTGCTCCGTTTAGGTGCCGAAATCAGCACAAACAAGCACTGAAACCGCACTGACGACTCAGTGCCGTTCGCCAGTGCAGTTTCAGTGCGGTTTCATCTGCAGGGTTACAAAAAAAGCATCTTAATATAACTTTGTTCTTTCTATTTGTTTTACCACAATGCTCAAGCTTTATATGCACTTAAAAGGAGGAAGTGGCGCCATTGCGATCACGTGTTTAGTTGTTTAACGTGTTTGCGGTATCCCATTTCCTTTAAAAATGTCTCCACCCCAGGACATAACCTCACATAAATGGGGCCACGTGGTTTTTCGTCGTCGTCCTCGTTTTTATATTATACAATATTTACAACTTTGCTTCAAAAAATGGTTTTTGGATATAACATACAGTTTAAAAAAAATTATTCTCTAGTCTTTACACGTAAAACAATAGCACCGAAAAAAGAACTAAAACACTTCTTTAAATAATTTGATTTCTCGAGGTTATGTTCTCGAAATCTTCTTTTCATATAAAAAACAGTCTTCAAATTTGACTTTAAGGTAACAATTCTCTTCAACCTTAATCTTGTTTCATTCACGGCTGGAAAAAACACGCTTATCTACATCACTTATTTAATTTCTGAGAATCACTTGTATAAACTCATCTGCTTGTTACATTTCAGATGTACTCTCTTCACGATACTACGTTTCTTAAATGCTTATGGAATACTAATCAATTTTAAATATTGCTTACTGGTTTATACATAGAAATTTAAAATTTGGCTCGTTTTTTAACCTACTTAAAAATTTCTGACTTCGACGCAACACATGGTATGTACAATTGTTCCTTTGTTCTTTAATACTTGTTAAAACAAAAACTTTGTTTCCAACCTTTATAATCGCTTTCTAGAGTCCCGAAGAGGGACTGGTACCAGTCCGAAACGTCGACGATATATATAGTGGATCGTAAATAAAACAGTTTCGACCGTCAAGTCGCCTAAGTTACTTATCATAGTTTACACTTCGGTCTCCTAAGGTTTTTAACTATTTGGTTTTTATTTTTTTCCAAGTAAACAAATGAACAAATAAAGAATTACCCCGCTACTTTGTAAATTTCTCTTAAACTTACATTTTTTAACTAAACTTTTTTCCTGACAGTACTCAAATTTAATTTACTCGAGCCGGGAGCCTCTCTTCTTTAATTATAACTCGTTCCCTTTGCCTTTAATATTGTAACTCGTTCCCTTTGCAAAGGAATCAACTCTCTTTGGCTTTGAATTAAGTAAAATTCAAAGTGTCTCTCTGTTCACCCATCAGATCATCCGTGTCAGGAATTTCATGAAAATAAAAAGATAAATAATGAACATACGTGATTTATTCACGTCACTAAAAAGCAACTGTTAAAAGCTGTCAAAAACACAGCGCAATCTGTCAAATTAAACTGTTAGAAGTTAGAACTAATTCAAGAATTACAAGACGAATTCAATTAATTTAATGAATGACTCGATTTTAATGTGCCAAAGTAAAAATCACTATAGCCAGAGTTAGAAATTAAATTGAGTTTTTTTCGGGGTATTTGTACTCCCCCCCTCCCCCGTCTAAGGGTCTACAGAAAAAGGGGTTCTGATCCAGCTATAAAATAGTCAAGTTAAGGGCAGTCACTATAGCGGTGGGTCGTGCTACCTCACTTCCCATACCTATTACGCGCGGCCTTCTTGTCACCCCAATGCGTGGGCCTCTTCGCTTTGGAACGGATAGGAAGGGCTGAACCAGCCGGGCACGGTCGCCAACAGAAGAAAGGATTCGGCTAGCAAACGCTATGAAACGCTTCTGGCCTTCCTGCACCTAAGTGATCACAGCACCCAGACCAAAGTCACTAGCGTCAGTTTGGACAACGAAGGGAAGTTTGAAGTCCGGATATCCTAAAATAGGGGGCGACATTAGCGCCTTTCTAAGCGATTGAAAATCCTCCTTGTGTTCCGTGTCGCAAAAGAATGTATGATTTTTCCTGGTTAACCTAGTAAGGGGTTCACAGATCCTGGCGTAGTCCTTGATGAAACGTATGTACCAAGAAGTTGCTGCTGTAAAGCGTCGAAGCTGTTGGGGGTTCTTGGGACGCAGGTACTCTAAGATGGCACAAATCTTGTCGTCATCGATCAGTAGGCCATCCTTGTGCACCACACGAATCTAAGATATTAGCTTCTGGTATACAGAACCTACATTTATCAGGGCTGAGCGTTAATCCCGCTTCAGTCAAAAAGGATATATGTAGGCGCATCGCAGGAGAGATTACTTGAACCATCAGTCCCAAAGCCCAACTACATGAGGGGTAAACTGGAATATACCAGTTTCCAGGATGAAGAAAGCGCCCTGATCACACTGCGCATGCGTCACATCGTTCAGCTCATTTGCAGCTTTTGGCGCGCTTATTTGAAATAATGAAAATATTTAAATTTAATATTTATAATAAATTATTATTGTTTAAATGTATAAAATTTCAACGCTTCAGGGAAAACAATTTTTAGATCAACTACTCTATTAAAAAAGTATTTCTGCCTTTGAAGTCAGATGGATAACATTTTTTAGCAGAAAAATTGCATTATTATTTTATCCATCACTTCAAAAGTCTAATCTAAGATTAAAAAATTATTTCCATTCATTTAACAAAAGTTATTTATTATAAATGTTGAATTATTATCATTTATTATTATTATCATTATTTCAAATAAGTGAGCCCAAAGCAGCCAATGCTTGCCCTGTAGGCAATTCTGGCACGTAACGCGGCTTGAAACTGAGACCAATTCAACCAAGACCCATTATTTTGCCTATTCCATTGCAGAGCTAAACGATCCAAAATGAAGGGAATTACTATGAGCAATTTCTCTTCAGTCAAAACGAAACGGCGCTGCCCTCATCAACCGTAATCAGAAAGTTTTCGACGCTAATTTGTTTATTATCGGTGAATATAATTTCCCATTTCCGAACCACCGAATCTAAACTCTTAGTCTGTCTATGTGAGGAATGGGCAGGAGGCGTATCCGCCTGTTGATTTAAATTGCCCAGATATTCTTTATAAACCGCGCACAGTGTTCGATTTGAACATGGAGCAATCGAGGATTTTTCCGAATGAGTTGATTTGAAGGGTTGACCAAACGAGTTAGAAATATTTCCAAACGGCGTATAAGTCACTGTGTTGGTGACCTTGTGACAGGTGGAGCACTCAAGACTGCGCATTTGGTCGAGTCTGAACCGACCGAGCTTACATTACGTTTGGGTGAAGAGATGGAGGAGTCAAGGAGCTTACGCGCGAAACCTAATGATTACGTATCGATCTAGCTGAAGGGTGTGTGATATCTTATGATGTCACGAATTACCGACAGGGTATAAAAAATATTTGGCCGTGTTGTCAAAATTTTGAACAAAAAAATTTTTGTCATTTTTTTTAAATTTTGAGCACAAAAATGTGCCCATCATATTTTCTATCATTCTCTTAAGTTTCAACTTGAAATTTTTGTTTGTATTCCATCGGTAATTCGTGACATCGTAACGTATCACACGCCCTTAAGGTCTCTGGGAAAAGAAATGGATCCTCTCTTGGCACAATGCGCATGTGCCCATTGTCAGTTACTCCCAGACCCTCATCCTCAACAGCCACGTGACTCCAATCTCACCTGAAGATTTACGAAGCTACTGAATAGCTCGGTCTCTCAGAACCTCAAATAAACCCTGAATATTCATATTTCGATATCGCAAGAATCCTTGGAGGCCTTGTTTGGAAAGCCTGTAGGGTGGAACCACGAATTCCCTGTCGTCCGCCATTTTAATAATCGGGGTATTTCAAAAATTCAGGGTGAACAAACATGTCAAACAAGTCAAATAATATGTGCAACAATAATACGAGACACAATAAAAATCAATAGATTAATCAGTTCAATGATATATACAAATCAAGTATATTTTTAATTCAATATCTGGTTGGGAAAGTCAATAGGACCAACTAGTTTAAAATCAATTGAAATGAGACTCGAGGCAACTTAGTTTGAACTTGAGTTAGAACATTACAATTTAAAAAATTCAAAATTTAATTTGGTGCAGCCTATTTTAACTTTTAATTAAAATTTTCAGTTTAACGGTCATTTTTATCCTATTCTTTTGTTATTGAGATAAAGTTCAAGATTCAATTAATTGAAATTACAGTTATGAGATGCTTTAATTCTTAAAGAATTTTCAATTTCAAAATTTAATTCAGTAGTGAACCACCAGTCATGGAAATGAAGGTCAATGAAAAAGAAGCGATTGTACTTTGAAACATTTCGGTCACAGTTTTAGACTCTCATCATTTAGATAATATTTATCGTCTGTGAAAAAACATGCAATGCAGGTAGAGAATTGTAAACTAGGAAAAATGATGATTGATGACAGTATCACGAAAAAATTCAAGAATAGAAAATAAAATAATATAAGTATAAGAGAGATTGCCTCATAAAAAAGAGGCCTTACAATTTGAATCAATATGCGGAAGGTCAATGAGAAAAAAGCAAACATACCTGGTATAAAATAACAGCACGAAGATAAAGTCAATGGTAGTACACTCATCGCGCGTAATTTGGCCGGCCTCGGGGGTAGACGGCCAACTAGTGGGTGCTATTAAAATCCAGTTTGAACCGGATTTAAAGCGACGAGCGAGCAGTCTTATATCAGCACTCAGGACCGCATATATAGTCTCTGAATATACGAAAGTATATACCCAGAGAGTCTCGATGTAAACAACTTCTGGCGGTCCTGACTGTTCAAGTGATGGCCTTCAGTGTAGGCTGTCAAGGAACGTTCAGGGGGGGGGGGGGGAGACAGAACTAGTCAAGCGTGAACTACCGTGAAGCCGGTCAACGAATTAGCGGTTATTTTACGCAAGATGAGTGTATTTAAAATAAAATTAAGAAGAAATAAAAATAAAAACAGGGGCAATAGCCCGGCACCACATTAGGGCGTGAGAACGAACAAATTTTTTTATTTTACAGTTGATTCAAATTTATAAGTGGTTTATAGTTGTCGGGAAATACATTATTTTCATATCTAAGCTTAATAGTGTTGGGTACTTTGTTGATGAAAAAGTTTTCAACTACTTTTCTACGTTGATAGAATTTCTCTGTTGATAGAATCTCAAAATTATCAAAATCAAAGTTATGGCCAGTATCAATATAGTGTTTTAGTAAAAGCAGTATGATTAGTTTTATCAGGATGGGAAATAGAATATTTGTGTTCACGACAACGTGCCTCCATACAGCTGCCGGTCTCACCTTCATAAGAAGAGGAACAACCAACACAATTGTATTTATAGACTACTCCAGATATTTTCTTTTTGGGAAGTGGATCTTTGAGGTTGTTAAAAAATTTTGAGAGGCTATTGGTAGGTTTGTAAATAATCCGGATATTATGTTTCTTGAAAACTTGTTCAATTTTTTCTGATACACCTTTTATGTATGGACAAACTATGAAATCAGCATAAAAGTAACCTTTTTTTTATTGGAATTAGAAAAAAGTTCGGTATTATATAAATGATGAGTTTCTTTTTTTAGACAGTTGTTGATTTAAAAAGTTGGAAAGCCATTATCTTTTAATATATATTTCTAATTAGATTTATGTTTTTGAATCTAAATTCTGGATCTGAAATTCTAAGAACTGTAGAAAAAAAACTTGTAACTAATCCAACTTTATGGCAATTGGGATGAGAAGAGTTAAAATTTAGATAACGACCAGATCAAGTTTTTTTTTTTTGAAACCAATAAATTTTTACAGAACATTCACTGCTAATAGTGGGAGTGTCTAAAAAGCTGATTTTTTAGTTTTCTTCAACTTCTATGGTAAATTTAATATTAGAGTGATAAGAATTGAAGGTGTCAAGCAATAGTTAGATTTTATCTTTAGGAACAGCTGTAATTATGTCGTCCACATAACGGAAGAAAAAAGAAACTAAAAAAGGGAGATTTTTGAGACAATCAAATTGGAGTTTTTCCATAACCAAATTGGCATATGCAGGTGAGAGGGGAAACCCCATAGCTAAGCCACTTTTCTATTTATGACTTAATTCACTGTACAAAGGATAAGCTATCTGTGACATGTGAATCGTTTTTTCCAATAATATCTTTTAAGATTTTAGACAAAAAGGCAGATAATTTGTATAGAGGACCGTCGATAGTCGACACAATTAGTCTTAAGGGGTTATCAGATTTATGGATTTTGGAAGGCCGTAGGTCCTTGGAGTGATAGCTGAATAAGTTCTAAGTTCTTTCGCTTGGAGAGAAGAAATGAAGTGATTAGATTCTAGATCAGAGATCAAGTTATTATTCTTGTCCTGTAGAGTAGCAGTATATTCAAATTTAGATAAGGAATAGAGCTTTTCATCGTTTAAGATATCAGACATTTTTTTGAAATAATCAGTTTTAGAAATGGCAATCGTGACATTGCTTTTATCCGCATTAGTAAACATCACATCTGGATTTCTTAGTTTGAAATCGTGTATCACATTAGAGTCAGGTATAAAATTAAATTTAAGTCGATTTTGATATTTTAAAAAGGAAACATGATCCATGATAATTTGAGAAAATTGGTTTCTAATTAGAATTTGAGATTCGTTATTTCAATTAAAAATACCAGTTTCAATAGACGCAATAATATTGTGAACGTGTGATTGATGATTGATGTTATTAATATTAGATGAAAACTTAGGTTCTAATGACAGGAAATCAATGACTTCTTGAGGAATAGCATAGTTAGTGAGGTTTACAAACCAATTTCTATTACAACTAATTTTTTGGAACGAATTTTAGAATCACGAAGATGGTAGAATTTTTTAATAGAAGTTACTTTTTTACATTGGAACATTCTTTCATATTTGTCATTTCCACGTTTTAGTGAACACAAATATTCTATTTTCCATCCTGATAAAACTAATCATACTGCTCTTACTAAACACTATATTGATACTGGCCATAAGTACGAGAAAATCGAGATTTTGCACATAATTATTATTTACTCTTCAACAACGGATTGCATATAATGAAAATCATCTTGAATCAACGCAAGAGTACTCCCAGAATACAAATAATTCAATTGTTGTATGTTTTAATTATTATAAACAAATTAAATTAACAAATAGCCAAATATTGTAATTTTGGTTGAAAAGCATTTGTTCTTAGCTAAAAATGCTTCACATTATTGTTAGAGTAATTTTTAGTCAGAATATCTATAAATTATTAACAGTTATAATTGTTATAAACAATTTTTTGCAAAAATTTGGAATTTGTGGTTTTTTCAATTGCGGTTTTACTTTTATCATCTGAATTGATGCAGATATTCTTAAAAATAATATATGTTCAATTATATTTGTGAAAATACAACAATTGTTGATTTTTTAAACAAATTAAATAAATAAATATAAAGCTTTGGCACTTTGGACTGGAAACTAATTATTTGCACCAAAACTGCTTTAAATTTTTGTGAGAGAGATTTGCAGTTTCTATTTATATGTAAAACTAACAATAAGCAATTGTTATTATTTATTGTTATTATTTGATTTCAAATATCACAAAATTTTCATTTAATAAAAAAATATTTTAATTTTTGTTTAAAAAAATTTTTCTTATCTGGAAACACTTTAAATTGTTGTGAGAGTGATGTCAGTAACAATTTCTGTAAAATATTGACAATTATAATAGTTATAAACCATTTTTGTGTAAAATGTTAGAATTTATGGTTTTTCAATTTCGGATTTTCCTTCATCATCTGAATTGATGCAGATATTCTTGAAAATAAAATAGGTTCAATTATGTTTGTTAAAATAGAACAATTGTTAATCTTGTAAACAAATTAAATAAATTCAAAGCTTTGGCCCTTTGGCCTGGAAAAGAATTTTTTTCACTAAAACTGCTTTGAGTTTTTGTGAGACAGATTTGCAGTCACTATTTTTATAAAATTTGCATGTATTCAGAAAAGCTTTCTTGTATCCTTGAACTTCGATAGAGTGTAGTTAGCTGTGAATAAGTGAAAATCACTAATTTCGCTTTCACTTGTTTCTAAAACTTCGAACAATCACCGCTAGATGGATGATCATATAACAATTGTTATAAAAAATTTTTGTAGCGACATATTTAAATTTTCAGTTTTTTCAAATTTGGATACCTCTGAATCATTTGAGTTTCTGTAGATATTTTTGAAAATGATATATATATGTAATTTTATTTGTTCATTTTACAAGCAATCGAAATGAATAAATTAAAAGTTTTGGCATTTTCACTTTAGAAAAATCGGCCTTGGCCAATCTAAAGATTTTTTTTAATAGCAGGTGGGTATCAATTGTAGGATTTATGTATCTTTCAGCCTTAGGTAACCAATAAATGGAGCAGAATTTACCAATAAACTGTGTGCTAAATCCGCGTTCGTAGCAACACGGGAGATCTTACGTGTTTTAAACTCTCGAATATTTCTTAAATCTTTATTTCGAGCTTCAGCTGCTTCTTCGGAATACTGCCCAATTGGTAAAAGAAAATGTCTCTTTACATTCGGACCATGCAATAGAATCTTGTAGACAGTAACAGGCATATAGTATCATGGGTACAAACGTACATAGAGCTGAGCGGTCTCAAAAGTATATTTCTGAAATTCGATCAAGTCTGTTGCCTCTGAATTTGTCAACTTGTGTAGAATGTAAGCAAATCTTTCTATTAACTCTTAAATTTTCTCCGGTAATCTCTACCGTTAATTCAGGATCAGAAAAAACCTTCTTGCAGTATTCCCATCATTGGATGTACCTGAACTTTGTTTTACGACATCGATTATCAACCCAGTTTTCTCTCTAAAAGCTGCACAAATCTGTTTTTTTTTTGACATCTCTTTTTTCTCTTTCAAATAATCTGAGTCTACTCGCCATTTCTTAAATTCAAGGCGATATGCTATATGTAGTGTGTTCTCCATGAAATGGAGATCCGCGCATGTAATGTAGATAATCCATAATCATAGGACTTTGTATGGACAACTTTCATTTTTATTATGTCTAAGTCATTCATCTCTTTCGGTTTAGCTTTACAAAGATAGCAAGTCATGGTTGATGCAGTTTTCGAAAGAGCCTGGCAAACTTTTTGGTCTACCATAGTCAATTCCAAATCAGATTTTATAGCAAATATAGCAGTATTAGTTTTCACTATTGTTCGCTTTAGTTTTGCTATTTCTTTCCGAAGAGAAGATATCACTGAATTTGTTTTTTCTGCTGTCTCTTTGACAATTTCATAAAATATTGGCCTGCAATATATTGTTGAAGATGGTTTAGGATTTTGCCATACCACTGTATGTTCCAGATACTCTAAAAAAAGTTGGAGTGGTACCATTGAAACAGTAAAAATACTCTCATCAACCATGTCTGGGTCAGTTTTCTTTTGTTTGTATGTGCTTTGACTTGAAGAACCATCACAACCATATTTTATAATAAATCTCATATTATAAGGTTCCTTTTGAAAAGGAAGAGAAAGAGTACGGTCATTAAATAACCTGGGTATCGTATGGTCCAATAATGATTGTAAATTGATTTCAAATCCCCTTTGACTTACTTCCATCAAACTTGGATAGCATTCTCTTTTGCTTTTTCTACATCTTTATATGATAGATAAATGTTAGCGTTTCTACGCTAACATATAATAATATAATAATAATATTATGCTGACTTTTTATCAAATCAGTTTGCTCCATTAGTGCTAAAGCTTCTTCTGGTGTGTAAGGAATTAGGCAGTCATTAGTATTGTCACACTCGCCAGAAGATGACTTTGGATCTATGATCTTTGATAATTTCTTTCTATCAGAAACTGTGAGTTAACGTAAAAAAGTTTCTTGAATTTCGCTTTCAGTGTATGCTTCTTCTATTTTTATTATTTTTTTTCTTTTCGTGGAAGTAGAACATTCTGCAAAATCACCAGAGTTTGGCCTTCCACGTTTTTCATTGTTTTCAGAATTAAATTCCACAATAAAATTTGTGCTCAACCAAACTGCGAACTTTTTCTCGAAACAGGATTGAATATATAATGAACTTTTCCATTTTTGCTTAAAATAAGGCATAAAATTTGCATTCAACTTATTTGTAACGATTGCCACTTGTTCAATATTTAAATCATATTCGCTTTGTAAATATTGCGCTAAATCTTCAATACCTCTGCTGTTATCAGCAATTAAAAAATCGGATAGGGTGCTCTTCAGAACATTAAGAGTATCCATTTTGATTTATTCAGCAATAATTTATTTCATAAATAATACATTTTAAATAGTAGATTTTAATAGTCATAAACTAATCAATGTACATGTGTACCCGTTTATTGGCAATGTTCAATATATTAGACGAATTTAAGAAGTAAACAAGTGAATAACTGAAAACAAATGAAAACGAAAAAATATCAAACTCATAACGCGAAGAACCGAAAGATACACTCGTAGCCGCTTAAAAAAGAAAGAAAACAATACAGCACCAGCAGCATACTTATTCCACAACAAAATGGTTTCTATTGTAAACCGGCTTATATGATCAGCCATCTAGCGGTGATTGTTCGAAGCTGTAGAAACAAGTGAAAGCGAAATTAGCGATTTTCACTTATTCACAGCTAACTTCAGTCCATCGAAGTTCAAGGATACAAGAAAGCTTTTTTAAATACATGAAAATTTCGTGATATTTGAAATTAAATAATAACAATTGCTTATTGTTAATTTTACATAGAAATAGTGACTGCAAATCTCTCTCACAAAAATTTAAAGCAGTTTTAGTGCAAAAAAATTATTTTCCAGGCCAAAGGGCCAAAGCTTTGAATTTATTTAATTTGTTTACAAGATTAACAATTGTTCTATTTTAACTAACATAATTGAACCTATGTTATTTTCAAGAATATCTGCATCAATACAGATGATAAAAGCAAAAAACATACAATAATCAAATTATTCGTATTTTGGGAGTACTCTTGTGTTGATTCAAGATGATTTTCTTCATATGCAAACCGTTGTTGAAGAGTAAATAATAATTATGGAAAAAATATCGATTTTCTCATACTTTGAGTAAACATATAATAAATAAACAAATGAAAATTCAAAAATCAATGACCAAGGTGCTCTTTGAAATTTAGTGCACTTTAATTTTCTTCTAAATCGCAAATCGGGGCAAAATTGAAAGCTGTAGACTTTTTTGAACGAAAAATATGCGTTTGGTCCCACTGTGCGTGTTGTCGTGAACACAAATATTCTACTTCCCATCCTGATCGAACTAATCATACTGCTCTTACTAAACACTATATTGATACTGGCCATACCCTTGATTTTGATAATTTTGAGATTCTATCAACAGAGAACAATAAATCCCGTAGAAAAGTAGTTGAAAACTTTTTCATCAACAAAGTACCCAACACTATTAATCTTAGATATGAAAATAATTTATTTTCCGACAACTATAAACCACTTATAAATTTGAATCAACTGTACAATCAAAACATTTGTTCCAATCGTTAAATTCTAACTCTATATTGTCGACCCATAGATCACATTCTGCTCTCTTGTTTGTATTCCCGTAATTCTTCTTCAGTTGTCAGTCATTCGTTCTCGCGCCATAATATGTGACGTTCCGCGAGGAAAGGGACCTTAGGGTTAGCAGACAAATTTTTCAGTAGAAGCGATTGAAGAGATGGTCGAAGTCAAGCACTCAAAGAGTGGGGAACAAGCTCCGGAATCCAGCCCGTCTACTTACGACTACAACTTCTCGCTCCGTGTTCATGTATCCAGCGAGCTTCAGGCCTCTTCGGCTTTCGCTGTCTTCGTTTCCCGGGTATACACTCTCTTTCTAAAAACATGACTGTTGTCATGTATAAAATCCCACGATGTTTTTTACCTGCCGCTACTAATTACAGAATATTTTTCAGAAAGAAAGAGGATGGAAAAGGGATTAAAAGGAACTTTTCAAATCACATATTTTAGTAAGGCGATAAATTCTACTTTGCTCATATTTTTCAATTGTAGTGCTCACATTCATAAAAAATTTGAAAGCACGTGCATGTTTGAGGCCACGCATAAATTGCGCAAAGGATTTTTTGGGATATGTGTGTATGGGGTGGGGGGGTGTGTATGTGTGTATGTATTTTTGTTAATAATTCTTCTTTTTAAGTCGAATATTCAACTCGTTGGCTGAACGCTAAACTACTTTCTTAAAAATTTATTTTTTTAGTTGAAGACTCACAAAGTTAGTGAAAAATGAAACTTTTTGGTTGAAATTAAACTTTCTTTATTAAACATTCATACTCTTGTATTGAAAATTCGACTGTTTTGTAAAAAATTTGCTTTTCTAAATTGAATATCATTGGTTTGCAATGAAACTTTACCTGTACTATTTTCGGTTAAAAAACGATCTTATTTATACTAAAGATTCAACTATTTGGTTAAAAGTTTATGCATTTTGTAAAAGGTGCGTCTTTTTGGTAAAAAATCAGTTTTTTGGTTAAAAATTGAACTGTTTGGTTAAAGCTTAATCTGATTTGGTTGAAAATGTCACTATTTTGTTGAAACTTTCGTTTTTCGGGGTAAAAATTCATTTTTTTAACTTAAAATTTAATTATTTGGTTAAAAATCGTCTACGTTGGTACAAAAGTAATCTTCTTGGATTGAAATTCAACCATTTGGTTAAAAATTTATGCATTTTGTTGAAAAACTGTCATTTTTTGTAAAAACTCAGTTTTTTTGGTTAATAATTAAACTGTTTGGTTGAAGCTTAATCTGATTTGATTGAAAATGTAACTATTTTGTTGAAACTTTCCTTTTTTGGATTAAGAATTAATTTTTTAACTGAAAATTTATAGGAACAAATTCGTCATCTGACTTTTAAGGAGTCCAATAAAGATTTGGTCGCTCCGAGGCCATAAGTCCCTAAATAAAAAAGAAACGCATAGATAAGTGAAAAAATGCTATGTAAATAAAAGTACACTCGAAATAAGGGGCCATCCATAAACTAACTAATTATTATAATAAACTAATAATATAATATTATAATAAACTAACTATTATACACGGAATTTTCAAACTTAAAGGCTTTAAAAAAATAGTTGAATTTTCAACAAAATATTTGAATTTTAACCTTATAAAGATTTTTCACCAAGAAAGTAATTTTTAATCAAGAGA
>JBAGKK010520831.1:2849-13252 GCA_037177015.1 Euceroptres primus
CAAACACTCAAAAATTGCTCAAACTGCGTATTTGTTTATAAAATTTGTTTATAACAATCACAAAATTGTTATGAAATGACAATATACCTTATTGAAACATCACTTCCATGTCAAACAAAGCACATTTTAAAAAAAAGCACCTCAAACACTCAAAAATTGCTCAAACTGCGTATTTGTTTATAAAATTTGTTTATAACAATGAAATTTGGCATGAAATGACAATATAGTTTACAAAAGTATCACTGAAAAGACCAACAACTTTCGTTAAAAAATGTAACTGAAACTCTTAAAAATTGCTTAAACTGTGCATTTGTTTATAAAATTTGTTTATAACAATAAGAAATATATTCCGTTTTGCCTTTATATGTTTTTATGTTACTTTAAATTGGATTAAAAATGAAAATCGCTTAATAAATATCCAAAAACACTCAAAAATCACCTACCACTGTTTATAACAACACAATTGTGAATAACAATTTATTAATTTGTAATAAGTTATTAGGTTATCTTTCACGAATGTTTATTTATTGATTGAACACCAATATCAGTCATTTTGAATTAATTGTGTGTTATAATTGTAACATTATCTTAAATTTTACAATTTTTGCCAACTTTGTGTATAAATAAAGTAAACAATAGTTTCCAAAAAAGTAATCGACCTCGAGAGATCTCTTAAGAATTTAGTTAGCTTTAATTTGCGAAAAAAATATTTTTAAATCGGTTAAAAATTGTAGCCGGAATCGTATTTTGAACATTTTTTCGCCATTTTGTTTCACTGTGAGACGTGCAGGACTGAAAAAAATTATATAAGATTGCATGGGATTGCAAGATTGCATAAAGAGTGCACAGGGATTTCAACCATTTTTCAAACTGTATATCACTTTCTATTGTTATATATATTTTTTAATTTATCCAGGAGCTTGCGGTTTTTTCTAATATTTCAAACTTTTCTTTGGCTTTTTAGTTATGAACATAAATTAAATAAACAACAACAAGAATCATTACTTAAATAGTATCACATTGTTATTTGTTTCTCATTTTTTTATCTAAAGCTTTAGGCAAGTATTTAACAACTACATTTAAATTAATTAATTATAATTAATTAATAATATTAATATTAATTAATTATATTAATTATTATAATTATAATTAATTTCAGATATAATATAATTTTAAAATGTAGTTAAAATTAAATTTTAATTAAAATAATGTACCCTTTTTTTCTAATATTTCAGACACATCTGTCAATATTTGTTCAAAGATTGTTTGAATTTTTAAAATTCTTTTCAATTCACCTTTTGTATTTTTTGAATTCTTTGAATTCACCTTGTATTCTTTTGAATTGTTTTAAATTATCTTGAATTCGTTTGAATTCACTTTGTATTCTTTGATCTCACCCTGAATTCTTTGGAAAAGTATGAATAATTTTCAATTCATCTTTTGCATTATTTGAATTTTTTGAAATCATTTTGAATTCATCATTTCTATTTTGACTTGTTTCAATTCATTTTGAATTCTTTTGAACTCACCCTGAATTCTTTGGAATTATTTGAATTCTTTTAAATTCACCTTGAATACTTTATATTCTTTTGAATTCGTCTTCTATATTTAATTTGAATTCTTTTATTTCTTTCGAATTCTTGAATTTAGCTAAAGTTAACCAAATGTGTGTGAAAAGATGTTTTTTTCAAGCGAGGCAAGCATTCGCAAGCGAGAATTTTTGTAATATATATCAGATTATGACTATGAGTCATAATCTGTTTTTCGAAAATTCTCATTAAAATTTAATTTGAGGCTAATGGGCTGCAGTCTAAGGTTATAAATTTTCCTCACAGAGGGAGCGAAAGGAGAAGAAGAAATGTCGAATATTTCCGTAATTATCGGTAAACTTATTTACTTATTCCGGCAACAATTTAGCTTTTCGTAACGGTTGTGTAGCCAGTTTTATTTCGACTGTGTGAAGAGTGCGAACTGTGTCACAGTGTGGACATTGCATGAAAAAATTTTAAAAATAGTTTTCCGGCTTATACTATCAACCGATTTTAAAGTGTTTTTTTAAAACGGATGTTCTTAAGAGATCTGTGAGAACCGATTTTTAAAAAAGGTCAATAAGGTATAAATTTGGCAAAAAATAAAATTTCTAAGTTTTCGATGCATTAACAATACAAAAATTGTTCACTTTGAGTGACATTAATGTGCAATCGACAAATGCACATTTGCAAAATATCAATTGAAAGTTTATAATTAATTGCTAATTTTTTATTAACAATTGTACTGGTATAAATAGCAGTCTGAAAGTTTGTTATGATTTCAAATATTTCTAAAGTGAATTTTGTCTTGAATCCAATTTAAAGTCATGCACAAGCATTATAGAAATAAGTGTAAGTATATTTCTCATTGTTATAAACAAATAATATAAACAAACGCAGTGTTTAAGCAATTTTTGAAACATTTTGGTACTTTTTTTAAAAATTTGTTTCATTTGCTTTTCCAGTGATATTCAGGAGCAGTAATAT
The DNA here is from genome assembly GCA_037177015.1 of Euceroptres primus. NCBI lineage: Eukaryota > Metazoa > Arthropoda > Insecta > Hymenoptera > Figitidae > Euceroptres > Euceroptres primus. Next base: position 5,366 of record JBAGKK010520831.1, read on the forward strand.
TATAATATTACATATTATTTTTTTATAATATTACATATTATAAAGAATGTGATTGTTATAAACAAATGGCATAAACAAATTCGCTGCGAATTTTTTTATAGCAATAACGTTTGGAATGAACTGACAAAATATACTGACTTGAAATAACTATGGCAAGTGAATTAAAACAAATTTCCAAAAAAAAAGTACCTTGTACTGTAGAAAATTGCACAAAGATCGTATTTGTTTATGCCGTTTGTTTAAAACAATAAAATTTTACGCAAAATGGTAATGTACTGTTGCCGAATATCACCGGTAAACCCACTGAAACAAATTTCCAAAAAAAGTACCTCAAACTTTAGAAAATTGCACAAACAGTGAATTTGTTTATGCCGTTTATTTATAACAATTATTTTATCCAAAAATGTCAATGTTCTGTTCCGTAATATCACTGACAAACCAATTTAAACAAATTTCCAAAAAAGCACTTCAAACTTTCAAAACTTGCTTAAACTCTGCATTTGTTTACATTATTTGTTTATAACAAGGAGAAATATACTTTCCCTTTTTTATAATGCTTTTAAATTACTTCAAATTAAAATACAGAAAAAAGTAACTTTATAAATAATAACAAATAATAATTTGTTATTAACAATTGTATTGTTATAAACAGCAGTCTGTGATTTTGTAATGATTTTGATTATTTTTAAAGTGACCTTCGTCTGTAATCCAATTTAAAGTCATGTATAAGCATTATAAAATAAATGAAAGTATATTTCTCAGTGTTATAAACAATTAATATAAACAAATGCAAAGTTTAGACAATTTTTGAAAGTTTAGGATACTTTTTTTTTTTGAAAACTTGTTTCAGTTGGTTTGACAGTGATATTTCGGTGCAGTATATTGACGCTTTATAGAAAATATGATTATTATAAACAATCAGCATAAACAAATTCGCTGTTTTGCCATTTTTTAAAGTTTGAAGTATTTTTTTGGAAACTTGTTTCAATTGGGTTACAAGTGATATTCCAGAGCACAACATTTACATTTTATTAAAAATGTGATTGTTATAAACAAGTTGCGTAAGCAAATTCGCTGCGAATTTGTTTATAGCAATAACATTTGAAATAAACTGACAATATACTGTATTGAAATAAGTATGGCCAACCAATTAAAACAAATTTCCAAAAAACAAAGTAACTCATACTTTTAAAAATTGTTTAAACTCTGCATTTGTTTATATTATTTATTTATAACAATGAGAAATATACTTCCATTTATTTTTATAATTCTTGTACATGATCTTACATTGGATTACTGACAAAAGTCGCTTCATAAATAGTGAAAAGCTAATAATTTGTTATTAACAATTGTATTGTTATAAACAGCAGTCTGTGATTTTGTAATGATTTTTTTTACAGTGACCTTTGTCTGTAATTCGATTAAAAGTCATCTATAAGCATTATGAAAATAAATGGAAGTATATTTTTCATTATTATAAACAAATAATATAAATAAATTCAAAGTTTAAGCAATTTTTGAAAGTTTGAGGTACTTTTTTTTAAAAAATTTGCTTCAGTTGGTTTACCAGTGATATTCCGGAGCAGCATATTGACATTTTGTAAAAAATGTGATTGTTATAAACAAATTCACTGATCGTGCAATTTTTATAGTTTTAGGTCCTTTTTTCGGAAATTTGCTTCAGCAGGTTTACCAGTGATATTCCAGAGCAGCATATTGACATTTTATAAAAAATGTGATTATTGTAAACAAATGGCATAAACAAATCCGCTGTTTGTTCAATTTTCTGAAGCTAAAGGTTCTTTTTTTGGAAATTTGTTTCAATTGGGTTACCAGTGATATTCCAGAGCATAAAATTAACATTTTATGTAAAATGTGATTATTATAAACAAATGGCATAAACAAATTCGTTGATCGTGCAATTTTTTATAGTTTTAGGTCCTTTTTTTCGGAAATGTGCTTCAGTAGGTTCACCAGTGATATTCCAGAGCAGCATATTGACATTTTATAAAAAATGTGATTATTGTAAACAAATGGCATAAACAAACCCGCTGTTTGTTCAATTTTTTAAAGCTTGATGTACTTTTTTTGGAAATTTGTTTCCATCGGGTTACCAGTGATATTCCAGAACAGTAAATTGATATTTTATGAAAAATGTGATTGTTATAAACAAGTGACATAACCCAATTCGCTGCGAACTTATTTATAACAATCATATTTGGAATGAACTGACAATATACTGTCTTGGAATAACTATGTCAAACAAATTAAAACAAATTTCCAGAAAAAAACTCTTTACACTTTGAAAAATTGCTTCAGCTTTGTATTTATTTATACTGTTTATTTGTAACAATAAGAAATATGCTTCCATTTATTTATATAATGCTTGCACATGACTTCAAATTGGATTACAGACAAAAGTCACTTTATGAGAATTCAAAATCGTTACAAAATCTCAGACTGCTGTTTATAAGAATACAATTGTTAATAAAAAATTAATTATTTATCATAAACTCTCAATTAGTATTTTGCGGATCTGCATTGATCGAGTGCACATTAATGTCACTCAAATTGAACAATTTATGCTTTTTTATTCCGCGGACTCAAAAATTTTAATTTTTTCAAAGTTTGTACGTAAATAAAGGAAGTTTATCAACTTTTTTAAAAATCAGCTGTCACAAATTGTTATGAATTTATTTAGCTTCTGTTAAGAAAAAAAACTTTAAAATCGGTTGAAAATATAAGCCGGAGTATTATTTTAAATATTTTTTCACTTCGAAGTAGTATAAGGAGACCGAATCCGTTTCAAATTAGGCAGAAGTCGCAGAATCTCGGAGACAAAATATTTTGATACCCATAACTTCGTAAAAGTTATGGGTAAAACAGAGCAAAAAATTCAAATACTTATAACTTCTATAAAGTTATGGGTATTTGAATTTTTTGCTCTGTTTTTTTTTTTAAGAAACCCAAATTTTTGCTCTAAACTTTTATAACTTTTGACTTACTTAAGATATTTAAGATTTCTTCCCAGATTCTGGTAGCGTTTATCGTCTTCTTTCGAAATTCGTTAGAAAATTTGAAAAAATATTTAAAATTAAAAAAATGGTGATAGTTTTTCTGAAAATATTTAGAGTCGATTTTCTCGAAAAACCCACACTTATATTCTTTCTATCTTTATTTTGAGAATAGATTGTGATAAACAATAATAAATTACTAAAAAATTATTTTTCTTAATAATAAATTACTAAAAAAATTATTTTTATTAATTTTCGCTAACTATTATCTTATTATAACTAGAAAGTTGAAGAAAAGTCGAAGAATGTAGAAAAACCACAATTCTCTAGCTTTATTCTAAAAGAAGATTGTTATAAAAAGCAATTATTTGTTTAAACGATTTCATTTCATACAGTTAATAATTATTATTTCGTTCTAAGTAGAGAGTCGAAGGGAAGTTGAAAAATGTAGAAAAAATCGCAATTCTGTAGCTTTATTCTAAGAGAAGATTGTCATAAAAATAAGCATTTGTTTAAACAATTACTTTTTTTAATTTTCAGTAATTATCTCATTATCTCATTGTGCCATAATCTCATTATAACTAGAGCGTCGGAGAAAATTTGAAGAAAACATCTTGTGAGTTTTATGCGGGCTAAATAACTTTTGTGTCCAGGAGAATTTTTTTCATAAAATCGAACTTTAGCATGTTTCTCGAAAACAACTACAGAAACGAAAAAATTTTAAGAAAATAGTTTGTACAATTAAAAAAGTTCTACAAAAATTTCTTTTACTTATTTATGATATCTTGCGCTATTTCCGAGAAAAATAAAAAATTCGATTTTTATGCACAAAAAACTTTTCTTGACTCCTGGTTTATGGAAATACTTATAAATAAATAAATGCACATAAATACCCATACTTACATTTTGTTAAACAGTTTTAAAAAATGTACGTTTATATATAGAAGACTTCCTGTGAGTTTTGTGTGGGCTAAACAATTTTATGGGCACGAAATTATTTTTCATAAAATCGAATTTTCAAATTTTTTGCTGAAACAATTTAAGTTACAAAAATAATGTTAAGACAAGAAATTGTTTGCCTAAAAGTTTTCGACAAATGAAAACGCGAAAGTTTTAAAAAGTTTTCGACGAATGAAAACGCGAGAGTCTTAAATTCCTTAATTAGGTCAAAAGTTATAGAGGGTTTAAGAAAAAAATTTGGTTTTTTTGAAAAACAAAGTAAAAAATCCAAATACCTATAACTGCGAAGAAAGATTTTTTTCACAAATCGCAAAAATACGTATCGCCTAATTTCCTCTAAGAAACAACATATTTTGTCCCCGAGAGATTTTGCGACTTTAGGTGTAAAACCTGCCTGATTTGAAATGGATTCTGTCAGGAGACTCGACTCTTCTCCGTTTATGAAATCAGGGCGAAATTGGGGGTGACAGTTCTCAGATTTCACGGATCTAGCGCCGACAGCGCCCCTTTAGTGAAAATGTGCAATTAGAATTTGTCGTCTGCTGTGCCGTTTCTACCAAAGTTGCCCTTATACTACTTTATGGTCCACACTGTGCCCGTGTTAATATTATATCTTATTTCTAAAAATCCCCCTCTAATTTTCAAGTTTTTTTTTTCCAATTAGTCCAAAATGGTTTCTCGAATAGAGCAGATATTGAAAGAGAAATTGCCTCTCATGTATTATTGGATCGATTTCTCCGGATTTGTTTTGAGTATCCTTGCTTTTTTCCTTATGGTGAAGATAATCAGGTTAAAAAATATTCAAATCACAAACTTCTATTTAATGAGTCTCTGTTTTTCTAACATTGGGTCAATAATAATCGGTTGGTAAATTTTATATAACTTTGAATTTATATTTAAATTAAAAATTTGAATTTAAGTTCCAATTTAATTTTAAAAACAACTTCTGAAATTTTCTAGATATTTATGATCGATCAGTGGATGCACCTGGCTCACATATGTTGTATATTTTAGAATGCACGTAAGATTTGTTCAATCAATATAAAACTTTCTTAAATTTCAAATTTTTCTTTTTGTGCTTAATCATTTACTTTATTCCAGATTTCAATATGAATCTTTGCTGACCTTAATTATCTTTTTTTTACGATGGCTGCTAGTCGTTCTTCGTGACTTTGATTTAAATCAGAAACAAGATTTATTGCTAACAATTTCGTTCATTGTTTCTACTTGGTTATTGAGTTTTTTTGGTGGTTTCATGTTTTCCGAGGAACGTTTGCACTATTATCGAGGTATAATTAATACATATATTTTATACAATTTAGAAAATAAAAAGATTGGACTGTAAGAAAATTTCAGTTACCTATTAAGAAGAAGTTGATTAAAGTGTTTTGAAATCAATTCCGTTTTTGTCTGAAAAAGTATTAAATGACATTAACTCTGTTCTATATTTAATTCTACAAAAGGCATTGAATTGCCGAAAATTTTTTCAATATGGCATTAGATGACACTGGCTTCATTTAATTTACCATTCTCCCGAAGGCATTGGATGGCACTATTTTTAGGCGAGTTATTGATCGGCAAAAAGTCGTCTAGAAACCGAAAAAGGGACAACTCCGTATAACAGTGCAACTTTTTTTTAAATTGAAAGTGCATGTCAAATGAAGAAAAAATACCAATTTGTGATGACCTCAGTCGCCAGCGCCATCCCGAGATGACGGCATCAATCTGTAAATCTGCCGCTCTGAGCGGATGTAATGGGCTGGAGACTAACTTTGAGTTTTTAAAAAGAACTGCACTCAACGGTGCAGCGTTTCGTTCATTCAAATAGTTAAGGTACAAGGGCAACAGTACAACTGCCTAAATCCATTATTGGCTAGACTTATATAGCTAGGCTTATCTAATCGGTGGACGCTTAATGGCCTTGTTGCACGGAAGATGAGTCGAAAAAAACTTTTAAGCCATGATAACTATAACCCAAACGCTCAGACACTCAGATCGTCAGATTCACACACTGATAATCCGATTTCGGGATGACGCATAGTGGGGCAAAAGAAGCGTCTGTTAACAAATCAATTTTCAGACTAAACTACTTATCCGATTTGGACGCTTTTTAAAAAAAAATTAGATTGTATTAAATTCCGCATCGTTACAACGGAGAGAATTTTTGCAAAATTTTCTCAAAAATTTTTTATTTAATAAACAAAATGAAAAAAAATTTTTTGACTTTTCAAGACTGCCATTTAGTCAAAAAAAATTTTATTTTACCAAAAATTGTTCACGTCGAGGAAAAAACTCATTAAAAATAATGTCCAGCAGTATTAATGTCATAAAACAAAAATTCAAATTGTTTGAAACAAATTAGTGAACAAAAGTTATGTCTTCTTTATTTGACACATTTAAATGCACTAAACGAATATTTTCAGGAGAAAATGGAAACAAAAGAATGTTAACTTAAAATTAGAAGACGTTAAACATCAGTTCCTAATTGTTTATAACAATTTATTAAATTGTTATAGATAATTATGCTGTGATAGTTTGCATTGCAACAACGATCAACAACGATAATTATTTAAACAAATTTAATAAACAAATTGACCATTTTTGAGTAGATAAGCTTCGTTTTTTCAGCAGAATCAATAACTTGTATGTTGCTTACTGTTGTCTTACTGTTTTACGTCACGTTTAGGCATCAATTGTTTATTGTTTAAATAAAGTTAGTTAACAGATTAATTATTTAAGCATTTTTGAACATAGAATTTTTTTCAGAAGAATCAACTACAAACATCTTAGGAATAGTCTATTGCTATGATGATTCGCAGTTAAACAATAATTGTACATTAATTAAACAAATATAATAAACAAGTGCATTGCTTGGCTGTTTTTCAATAAATTTTTTCAATTTCAATTCTTCAAAGCTTTTTGTTTTTCGATGTGACGGAAATGCTGCCTCTGAAACTTCGAACATAGTGTCCAACAAGATTGAATTTTTCTCGAGAAACTTATTTGGACAAAAACGGAATTGATTTGATATTTAAAGGCATTAAAATGTCAATTTTTTAAAATACTATTTTATCCAATCAAACCCTTCTTACCGGGTGAGAATCTTTTTTAGAAAATTTCAGTTGAGAATCTTTTCATAGAAATTATTTGGATTTCAGAAATGTTCTAAATATTGTTTCTTCTCTTAGGTCTCATTCATCTTATCGATACAATAAAAAGTGTAGTTTCTATATTATTGGGAATGACAATTGTGTTTCATGTGATAATATTATGGAAACTTCAAAGAAATATCAAAACGAATCCTTGCGCTCGCAACATGGAATTGAAAAATACTAGTTTGTTATTACGTGAGTTACAGAATAGTTTCATACTTAATTTCATATTTGTATTCACTTTAGAATATTGTTACAGCCTGAAATAATTATTTTTTAAATTTGCAGTAGCACTGACAATAATACACTTTTTCATGGTTGACTTCTGGGTTCTCGTGAGATATTATACTCATCATTATGGAGGTGGAGATGGAAATTTTAAAATGGATATGAAGGTGGAGATGGAAATATTGGAAATGAAGATTTCGAGATGTATGGAGATTTCTTTTCATGCAATTTTTATCTTAATTCCATTAACGTGCATATTATGGACGATGAAACAAACTCGAAGGCTACCAGAATTCAATATTTTGAGAAATTGTGCAGAACAAAATCAATTTACGTTACAAAGCATAGATCCGCAATCCTTGAGGCCTTAAAATACAAATAAATAGATAAAACCCCAATTATTTGTGAATTTCGTCAAATTTTTGTAAAACTGTTGGAAGCTCAATGTTCTTCTTATTAAAGATTTCACGCCGAGGATACAACAGTTCTGTCATGTATATAGTGTTACTTTAAATCTTACGTTGGTAACATTG
>JBAGKK010520842.1:0-13250 GCA_037177015.1 Euceroptres primus
CTCTTAATAAACCCGCTGAATATAAATGAAAAATCGGTTGGTAATTCGTGACATCATTATGTATCAAATACCCTTAATGGAGGGCAACAATTTGTTCATTTTTAAATTAAAATTTTTTGTACGTATTGTAAAATGCCAGGTATGCTTGAAAATTTAGAAAAACATTATGAATGATTCTTTTTTAAACAGATATGGTACAATTTTTATATTGGTTTTTAATTGTTTGTTAAGGGTATTTGATACATACTGATGTCATAAATTACCGATCGATTTTTTATTTATATTCAGCTGGTTTATTAACCCCCTTCACTCACTGTGGGTCTGAAAGGCCACAACGTAAAAAAACGTTAAAAAACTTTCAGGCAAAAATATTTCAAATTATAAAAGTTATGAATTTTTTCGTGAAAAAAATGTTTTAAAAAAATTCTTCACTTTAAGAATTTTTCCCACATCTTCAAATAAATTTTATTTTTAAAAAATCGGAGCCGATTTTCTAAATTTTGTCTAAGAATTTTTTTCAAGTCCAAACTTTGCATAAAATCATTGTCACAACGTTTCAAAGCTGGCTGGGGTCTCTTAGACCCCATGTGAGAAATGTGTGATTTTGCAAAGGTATGAGTGATTAGGGTTAAAAGAGAAATACAAATATAATGCTGAAATTTGAGGAAATAATAAAGGAATCGATGATTTTTTTTCGAAATAAAAACTAAAACGCACCACTCATCGATGCTTAAATATATTCTTTATTATTTCCCAAAATTTCAACATTATATTTGCATTTCTCTCTTAATAAACCCGCTAACTGCAAATAAAAAATCGGTCGGTAATTCGTGACATCATTATGTATTACAAACCTTTAAGTAAACAATGAAAAAATAATCTTTGTTAATATTGCCGATAATTGTCTCAATTTTTAATGTTTTCAAAAGATCCTAATTCCCGCCAGAGCAAGAATAAGAATCTTTTTCGAATTTTTTTGTCAAACCGGTGCGTCCTGCAACGTAGTGCGAAAAAACAAGTCAGAAACTTCAAAAATCAATATCTTCTCCATTTTATAACCCATTCTAACTTTTTTGATTTTTGCTTGTCTGTTTAAATGTTACATGCTTAAATGTTTAAATGTTTAAATGCTACTAAATGTTACAAAAAATTCAGAATTCTGGTTTTCTTTGTTCACTTCTGAAATTACATCTTGTAAACATGTGCGTTTTATCGCTAAAATCCTTAACAAGAACCTGGAATTTCAGCGCATCATTTAATTTATTATTATTTCGTTCTCTCAAGACCTCGATAAAACTCCTTTTGAATTAATATTTAAAGAGAAAAAAAGCTTCTCTGCATGACGCCAAAAATCCTGTCTGAAGCTGTGGAGGATTTTAAATGGACCTGGACTTTTATCGCGTCAATTCATTTATTATTAATTTTCCCAAGTCCTCGATAAACTCCTTTTGCATTATTATTTCAAGGTCTGAATCTTTGGAGGATTTTAAGTAGACCTGGACTTTTATCGCGTCAATTCATTTATTATTAATTTTCCCAAGTCCTCGATAAACTCCTTTTACATTATTATTTTAACAGAAAAAAAGCTTTTCCTTGACTTGAAAAATCCTGTTTAAAGCTTTGGTACCCCACTCGGAAGTCTGGTTGTCCGGATGTCCTCGGCGCAGATGCGAGCGCCCTTCTAGTGGAACAAAGTTCTCGACGTCTGGACGCCGGTCGACGTCGATCAGTCCGCGAAATGTTGTCTACCAGACAAGGTGTTCCGTAACCGTGTCAGGTGTGTCGGACTCGCCCCCATCGATTTAAATTTTACTCTTTTTTCGCCGGATAATTACCGGGTCAGGGAGGATTTCACAAAAAACCAGACTTACTTTGCCAAGTGAAAGGAAAAGTAACTCCACTTAAAAGCAGCAGAATTTATCTGAAGAAAATACGAGAAAATCCAGTCTCACCAAGAGAAAACTCGTCACTGCACTTGTTTTTAAACTGGAATTCTCACAGCAAAAATTTTGATTATTCATATATCAGCGTCGTCGTTTGTTTTTCTTTTTTATCGATCTTTCCACCATGAGGTGATTTCTGTCAACCCAAAGTTCTTTTCACCAGTAATTTTGAACAATTTTGTAAAGTTATCCATCAGTTGTCTAGGGTTTTCAAAAAGTGGTTCAAAAAAGCTTTCTTTTTCGAGAACCTCAGTTTCCAGGAAACAGGAATATCTTTTAGAGATTTTATTTTTCTCGAAGTTGATCATTGATTCACAACACGTTGCCAATTCGATGTTTAAATATTTACCGATTTAACATTACCGCCTCCACCCAGTGCCACGTATGGACGACATGTTACCACTGCAGACACAATTTCGTTCGGCTTTCACCGAGAAATAAACGAGTGGAAAATTAGAATTCCACTCAGACTGATTCCAGTGAACGATCAAGTCAAAAAGTGACTCCTCAACTCCAGAGACAATTACAATTTTAACTGCATGACCTATTTTCTAAGAAGTAGACAAAATCACCCTTATGATAATTTGGAGAACATAAGTAGTTGCAGTTTCTGAAAGTCTTCCTATCTTTTTATTTTCTTTTAATCCAAAGGACTTGAGACCCTTTAGAAGGAAGGACCAAGATCAATTTGAGGATTTTTCTTAGCATTCTAGTCAAAAGGTACTTCCATCTAAAAAATAATCTTACAACGTTTATAAGTTAAGACAGTCATCTAGAAAATCACCGGATCTTTAATTATTCTTTGATACAATCTGCGATCCGTGAAAAGGCCTACCACATATTTCAAGGTCGAATGACTTCCGGTGAAGGGGGCGCATTGCAGTGCTGAATATTTATTACCGATGAGAACACGTGAATTAAAAAATACAAAGAATAACTTCCAGATCTTCAATTTCAAGAACTAGATTTTCAGGATCATCAATTTCCAAATCTGCAACTTTAGACTCTTCCAGATGATTTAGAGAATTATTGATTGAAGACTGATTGAGGAATTATTTGGAAGAATGAAATTTTTCTGGGGGATAATAAATTTGTGATAAGATGCAGTGCTCAAAGATGAAGGTGCAACTAGGTTGTAGTTTATTGATGAGAAGGGGACTTGGAAACGCGACGAGGCTCAACGAATCGATAACAGGCTGCAAAGCAGTGCGACTGTGGAGATTTTCAGTGTGACCTCAAAGGACAGGAGGTGCATTGGAAAAAGGAAAGAGGGAAACATTTTTTGAAAAAAGGAGAAGGTGAATCAGAATAAAGTGAATCTGAAGAGATGTTGGCCTGCTGGGTCCTGGTGGGTGTCCTTGGAGCAGTGGTGCTCCTTTACATCCTCGTTGAGGTTCATTACTTCCTCAGAATGTTCATCACAGTCTTCTTTGCTCGATTTTGCAGAAAACGAGTTCATATTCTCGACGAGACCTCTGTTTATGGTACGTAAACTTGCAGAGCAAGGTCAGATTCAGCATGAGTTTGCAAGTCTACTGGCAATTATTGGAGATCATAATCTCACGCTGATTCAGGTTAAATCGATGTAAACAAAGGGATTTGATGATTCAGTTGAATTTTTTTACCTGAGAAAATGTTTTCCATTTGGTTTTGTAAATAGTAGTTCAAACACTTTTTCAATCATTCTTATTTCACTCCATTAAATAATTATTTTAATTATTTAATTTAGATGCAATGAGTATAATGAGCAATCCAAAACAAGTTTCTTTCCACTAGCAAGTCATTAACAAAATGAATCATTCAAACTTATTGCTTGGAAACCTTAAAAAAACATTCATTTCAATTTACAATTGTCTTTTCTCTTAGACCATTTAATAACACTCACATTGTTTTTTTTTTGTTTCGAAGAAATGTATGTTTTTCAACAAGGAAAATTTTTTTCCTTATTGGAAAAGGAAGGGATCCAAGGGATCCCTTTTTCCTTTTTCCTTATTTCCTTTTTCTTTTCCTTTTTTCCTTTTCCCTTTCTTTTTTCTTATTCCTTTTCCTAATTTTTTTCAAATTTTTTTCCCTCCTTTATTAAGTATATTTCATATTTTATTACATTTATATATTTTATTACTTTTATATATTTTATATTTTATTACTTTTATATATTTTATATTTTATTATTTCATTGTTATTAAATTAAATCAGACCCTTAAATTAAATCAGACCCTTATCATGATTTTAAATAATATTTAGAAAAAATTATTTACTGTAAAGATTCTGTAATGATAATATATTGTAATGATAATATACTGTAATGACAATTCCCACGAGACCTACTTTTATTACCTGCAAGTATTGAGTAAACTAGTTTCAGTTGAAGATAAAAGGTGAAAAGGTCTATACACCATAAAAGCTCTTATACCCAAGTGTCGTTGGACTTAAAATGAATAAAATCTATAAGTCCGTCTAGCCACTCCTAAAATCCATATCGAGTTGAGTTCGTTGCTCTTATTTATTTTTAGAAATTTACTGTTTTATAAAAAGAAAGAAAGGAAAATCTTACTGCAACTCTATATTAAATAGAAGGAAATATAAATAATAAATATGTTTTCATTAGTTCCATTTCCTTATTATTGCAATTCGTAGAAATAACTTATGTTAATTTATAAATTTAAATATGATAATGCATCGGGTCTTAACCACAGTGAGAATTATCTTTAATTTACATGCAGAGAAAAGATGAATGGTTACAAAAGATGCTGTAAGTTCTGATAAGCACAAAAAGTTTCATTAATATGCCGAAGCTTGCATAAATCAATAATGGTTCTAAGAAATGAATTATTCGTAAAGTAAAAAAAAAACTATGACAATAATGGCCATCACTGAATCTGTTATTTGCCATCATGAGTGTTTTACCTTGCTAACCTCGTTTAATACACTTTTTTATAAGGAGAATTATATTGAATTGAGGTTCTTTTAATAAAAAATATCACTGGAATAATTTATGTATGGTACTTGATACTTTATTCATCACGTGTACATCCTTTTTGATTTTTACATATAAGAAGCGCTCATACCAAAAATAAGAAAATTAATTTCTGCATAGTAAAAATTTAGCTTAAAGATAAATATGTGGATTATATAATGTAAGGAACAAAAGGCAAAAGTTAATTTGTGCAGTAGAAAGCCAAGAATTGGCATTCTTAAGTCTTCTAAACACAGATTTGATTGGCAACATCCTAGCAAGTTTTTCTTGTTTTCAAATATTTTTTTCTGCTAATCACCAAGGTGAACATTCATATTTTTTATAGCTGTTCGACATATGAAACTTCAAATTATTAAATAAATTCTTTTTTGAAGTCAAATCATTTTTTAAATGATTAATATACACCTTGCATTTTTAGCTAAAAAATAAAAAAAAATATTAATCATTATTGAACTGTTTAGAAATTCTTTATTTAATAAAGATTAATTCTTATTGGTCAAACGTGTTTTCCTGCTTTAATTCTTAAGAGGTTTCGGGCTGTTTTAAAATTTCCTTGGCATGGGTCAATCCGGAAACCGTACAGTATCGTTTCCTCGTGTCTTTCGAACCTTGACCTACAGTACTTGAATGAGCAGACTGACCACACTACTCATGTTATGAACTCAAGAGGATTATTGATTTCCGGGAATAATGCAGTTAGGAAATGTTAAAATTTTCATATGTCTAGATCTAAATACATCTTTTCTCTTTTAAAAATTGAAAAAAAATTCTAGAGCCCAAAAAAACCCCCGTAGAGAAACAAAGATTTTATTTATTAAAATGTTCTATAAGTTTCGGCAAATCTTTCTAATTTATTTTAATTTATTTATCTTGATTTTAATTAGTTTTGATGTTTTCTTGCAATTTATTTTATAAAATATATTTTAATTTCTGAAAAATAATTGATATCAACTAAATAATTAATTATCAACTATTTTCTATTAATTAAATCTTTCTTTTTAGGTATTTGTACCGCAACAGACGTGGATACTCTCCTGTATCATATGAACAATGCCAGATATTTAAGAGAACTGGACTTTGCACGTGCCGATTTTTACGAAAGGACTAATTTGTATCGCGAAATTTGCTCCCAAGGATCAGGGCTGGTCCAAGGTGCCGCCACTATTCGATACAGAAGGTTCCTCAAAGTCTTCTGCTTTTATAAAATAACATCCAAGGTATCTAAAATTTACTTAAATTGTCAATAATAATTTATCAAAATAATAATTAAATATACGTTTTATATTTTTATATATTTATATTTATATTTCATTTGATAAATGATAAATCGCATTTATCTTTTATAGTTTAGCATAATTAACAAAAGCCGTACATTAACAAAAGCCCTGAAGTAAAAAATTATTCTATTTATCAGCAATATACAAACCTAAACTCTACGAGTCACTTCCTTCAAAAGAATCTCTAATCTTTAAAGTAAAATAAGTGAAAAAATGAGTTTTGTAGCATCCTGTAAAACAAGGACGTCGATAACGTAACACTTCTTCACTCCTTGGGCAAATTACTGAGTTTGTTTGCAATGGCAGACTAAAGGATTTAATTTTATATGATATGATACGATAATGATAATAATATATTAGTATAATAATAATTTGATAATATAATAATTTGATATGATAATTAAGATATCAATTTTATACAATTCGGTTTAAAAGAATTTTTATTTTAAATAATAGTTTATTTAAAAGTATTTAAAAGTATATTTAAATAATAATTTAAATAGATTTATCGAAAGAAATCTTTAATTTGTGATTAATCTTTGAAACGTGATTTTTCATATCCGTGAAGGAACGTTATTATCAAACCTGATAAAATCTTTAATTTTAAAATAAAACGCTTCCCTGACAGTCATGAATATGCATTCTATACATGTATATATAATTTTACATATAATCTTGATCGCCTCATTTGTTTGTTCGTGCAATTTTACTGAAAAAAAAGAATAATCGAAAGAAATATTTGATTTGTGATTAATCCTTGAAACGTGATTTTTCATATTCGTGAAGAAACGTCATTATCAAACTTGATAAAATCTATCTTAAATCTTGAAATATAATTATAAATATAAATATAAATAAATATAAATAATTATTTATTTATAAAATAAATTTATAAAAATTTATTTATAAATTTTTATTAAATTATTTATTTATAAAATAAATTTATAAAAATAAATAATTAAATATATATTTAAAAATAAATATAATATAAAATAAATAAAAAAACGCTTCCCTGACAGTCATAACTATGCATTCTATATATTATGTACATTTAATTTTACATACAATTTTGATCGCTTCATTTGTTGATTCGTACAATTTTAAAATTTTGCAAATGTTGATAGTTAGTAATTGTATATTATGTATAGTTAATATAGACAATTGACTCTTTACTGCCGATCAGTAAACGTTAAATTTTTTCCAAAAAAGTGGAACTTTGTTATTTTTACAACAGTTGTTTACTTTAAGTTTACTGGTATTTTTAATTGATGCTGTCGACTATCAACAAACGTTAAACTGTATAAATCAGACCAGTGTATGAAAAATTCCTATATTTTTTATTTATATAATATTGCTAGTATTTTAAAATATTCAAAACTTATTATTTCTATTATTTTTCCCTTTTTCATACCTATTTTTTGGTGGATGACATATTGAGATTTTTCCGTGCAATCGAGTTAAAAGATTCAAAATTCCTATGATACAATATTGATTTTTCTGACATTGAATTTGGAATTATTATCCAACTTGTAAATATTTGTAGCTAAGCACGTGTAACGTCGTGTGACAAATCATCGGGAAATTTATTCTTGCCTCATAAGATCGATAATCGATTGAGTCAATAAGACAGCAGTAATGTCTCTATATAAAACTTAATAATTTTTTTGAATTTTTCTGAGAGGAAAGTGACAAATTAAATGAATATATTTTTTAATTGAATTATTTAAATTAATTTATAGCTAAAATATGAATTTAAAAAATTATTTAATTGCTTATTCAAATCAATAGGAATTGATTTAAGTAACTTTTAAATTGAGACGATTAAAAAGTGCTTGATAAATTAATTCAATGACGCATTATCTTCTTTTTCTTTGGTAGGAAATATTATTAACTCAAATGCAAAGGTGGGTGGCGACCTTGAAAGTCTTTTCTGATTGATTATAATTTTCAGATTGTTTACTGGGACGAGAAGACTATTTTCATGGAACATCGATTTATTACTCCAAGTGACGGTTTTGTCAGGGCGATAGCAATTTGTCGTCAGCGATTGTTGGATTGTAGTGCTGAGGCTGTTGTGGGTGCTCTTATTAATAAAGGGGTAAAACACAATGGAAGTGTGGAAGCTGGTATCACACAGGTCAATCCCAAACATTTATATTTATTACATTTTAGTTCATTCAAATGTATGTATTTAAAACTAAAAATATCACTTATCAATAAAATCATCTTGTGGAAATATAATAATTGAAAATTTTTAAAAATTTTGGAAATTAGGACTCAAATTTGTTTCCAAAATTTTCAGATGCCTCATGGGAGACCAGAAGTGCCACCGGAAGTGGCAAGATGGATTGAAAGTAATGAAATTTCCTCAGCACATTTAAGAAAGACACCAGCTGTAGTTTCAAACTGCTGACAAAGGGATGACGCCATAATAAATGGCGTAGTATCGACACAATTTCATGAAACTACCATGGTCTAATTCGAACTGGTTCAATGCACCTGTTTTCCATGAAGTACCTGATTGTCGTTTTAAAACTTCGATCCTGCAAAGTGATAAACCAATTTTATATTCATAAGTGAAGTTTTATCTTGAAACTCAGACTGAAAGTGAAAAATACCTACATTATTATTGAATAAGTGAGTGCAACAAACTGAGAAATAATTAATGAACACTATACCCATTCCCACAATTTAGTGGATGAAGTTTATTAATTAAAGGGAGAGTATAAGCCCCAAGTGTTCCAGCCTTCAGAACCTAATTCTCACAAGATTCGGAACTCGTTCTCAAAATGTGAATTTTAGACGAGATATAGATGTTCATAATTCAATATGGAAAATTCTCTAGAAATTTTTGAAATATTTATTGGTATTGTTCCTTTTTAATTATTGATTCATTGAAAAATAATTGAAAGAGAACTTGATAAAGTTGGATAGACTTTGAGCTCTGCTTTGAGTGGAATTTCAAAAAATTTTAGAGAATTTTGGGTGACTAATCATTGTCACTAAGACTGCGTTCGAATTTGGATTCCCTATGGTTGGACAGTAAATGCGATGACGAATCAAGGTCGGGCATTAATCAGCCAAAGATTAAGTGCGTCTTAAAACTAGAATTAAAAAAAACGAGGGTTTGACGATCTGCAATAATTTATTTTTCGCAGCAATGCATTCATTGAGTTTTTTTAATTGAATACCAGTATGTGATCATCGATTCCGAGATCGATTCAGTGACTTGGCAAAGTGCGGAAATTCACTGAAAGCAAGGAATATTTTATAACTAACGACGCAGGTAAATCAAGGTTTCAGGGAGTCTGCAAATTGTGTAATTACATTTTTCACAAGTCTTTATTGTGCACACTAGAGCAGAGTAGATTTTTCGATTGTGATAGCGAGTCTCTTTTCTGGAGGTTCGTGCTCATAAACTAATTCCTATATTCAATAATGACGATTTTATAAATTAAATTGAAGTGTCGAAAGGAGCTTTATATGTCACGTCCAGGAAGAAGTGAGAAAGAAAATGAAAATGAAAAAAGTGAGAGAACAAAAAAATAGCTGTTTATAAATTGTTATGAAATATATTTTATGCATGTTTAAACACATTGTAAAATTGATAAACGGTTTATTAGTAAACTGATCAAACCCTTTCATTTTCTAATCTTAAATTTTCTTTCACTGACATCCCAGTATGAATAAAGGGAACAAGTATATAAAAATGTATTCGAAAATGATGAGTTTTTGATGTGAGCTTGTCTTTTGAAGAAAAAAAATACTAATGCCAGAAGTGCTCAGGTATAATCCTAAAATTAAGTATTAGAACAAGTAGGGAATATTTGAAACTATAGTGTTTGACAGATTTCCAAATCAAATACTCTGTTAAAATAAGAATGCAAATTTTAATTTATCTCCAATGATAACTAAAATTTTATTTATTTTTTATGGTAGAATTCCTAACGTTTTCTACTCTGTTCATAATGTAATAGATGCTAAAATTACGAGACTTCTGCAATTGTATTGCACATTGCACACATATTTAAGAACGAGTTTCTATATTTAAGAGCAAGAGTTGCCTTTCAGTGAAAATTTTGTTGCTTGTGTTGAATGTTGATTAATTTTAATAGGCCTTTTCATGCTGCTGTGACAGTCAGCGAATTTGTATGTATTTGTACCAAATATCAAATGTTTCTTCCGAAATTGTTTATCGTTTCATCTGTTTCGATGTAACAAGTTTATTACACCTGTGTCGAATAAAGTTATAAGTTTTTATGAGATAAATGTCTGAATTTAATGGAAAATTGTTATAGTTTGAGTAATTTATTTCTAAAAATAAATAGATTTGTTGAAATCAGGTTATAAATTTTATACGAAATTTGGAAGAAAGATTTTACTTAATCTTATATACACACACAAAAGGAATTTGATGTGATTTGGTAATATGAACATCACGAGACAGCTATATTATTTTTAGCTTGTCAGGAAATTTCATCAGTTATTAGAGTACGTAATTCGCCCATGTTTGAAATAATTGAAATCTAATACATAAAGTTTTATAAGCAGAAATTAATCAATAGTAATTGTAAACTTCAATAATAATTAAATAATTTACAAACAGAGAGAACTGTTATAAATGAAGACATGTTGAGAAAAATGTTGAAAAATAAAATTTTGTAAAAAAATAAATATAAACAATAGTAATAATAAAATGAAATTCCAATTCTGAGCTAAAAGGATTTTGTCTTATTTTAGGTGTACTTCATATGAAAAAATTAATGGAAAATATAATGGAAAAATAAAAATGGAAAAAACAGTTTAAAATGTTGTTATGATACTTTTAATTTAAGTCTAATGTCCAAAGTGCCCATAAGAACCCACATTATCCGGGCCTGATAGAAACGAGTTATGATTGAGGTCGAAACCAGAAACGTAGGCAGTACATCTGAAAACCCTTCTTTTTTAAATTTAAAAAAAAATAGTTTTTTTTAATTTAAAAAAAAATAATTTAATATTACTAATGATAAGTTGCTAAAATTTGGAACTAATGGAAATAAAACAGTTTCCTGCAGAAATAATATATGTATGTTCGTTTTCAAAATTTGAAATAAAAAATTTGTACCAATTTGCAACTGTTTATTTATATTCCAATCATTCACGATATTTTAAAAATTTGAAGGTTTTTTTCTGCTTCTATTATATAAATATAATCAACAATACTTGCAGGACTTTATTCATAAAATTTACACTAAACGATTTCTTCTTTTAGAAATTCAATAATTAGTTTTATTTTTTGTCTTTATTTGAAAATAAATTCGTTAAATGCTTTTACAATTAGAAATATGTTTCAATTATACTTCATTACATTATATTACATATTGCAACTACAATAATTAGAATAATTACAATTTATTCTTTACTACAGTTTTAATGAAATTTCCTGAATTATCTGAAAATTAAGGGGCTTTTAGACCATCTAGAAAACTGATGTTTCTACGTCACTGAGGCAACATGATTCGTAGAAATTACATTCTGGACTTTAGTTTTCAGTCTACCTCTGATCGCAGTGAATAGAGCATCATTCGAATCTTTTTGGTTTTCAAAAGTGTGTACAAAAAACCGGGAAAAACCATGTTGGGCTACTGGAGTGTAGCAACAATAGCAATTTTGTATGTACTTTTCGATGTGAATTATTTCTTAAGAATTATTTTCACGGTAGGTTGGGGAAGGTTATTCCAGAAGAGAAAGAAGATCCTGGAACCGACTGCAATTTATGGTGAGAACCGGCGAACTGAAACGGGACTTAAAAAGTCCTATATGTAAATATTTTATTTTTAATAAACAATTTGGAAATGAAAAACAATTAAACCGAAAATTGAGTCTTGGATTTTAAAATTTCTGTTACTGGATGAACTTCAATTGAATACAAAATATTTATCAATAAATAAGAGTAAATAATGAAATGTGGTTTCAAAATTATAATTTATGTATTGTTTTATTTCTTTTATACTTGAGTATTTCCTTAAAATTCTCATAAAGTTGTTTCATATTCACTAAAGTGCATAATTTTCTAATAAAAGTCGACTGTTTACTTAAGAATTTGAAGTAAGATCGTATACATTTGACCTCAAAGGTGACATTAATTTAATAAAATTGCAGAGATTTAATGATGATGATTTAAAAAATTCAAGGCCATTATGATACTAAAATGAAATTGTTCTGATAATGATTCTTAATTATGTTTTCATTTACAGATCAGCTTCTAATCTAACGACAGGTCATACTATTTTTAAATTTCATTAAATTAATAAGTAAAATATTATAATATGCAAATAAAATAACTGTTTGATGATAAGAAAAAAACTTCTGCTAGAAACTCCTATGTTAACTCAGCTACAATTATGTTAAAAAGCCTCATTCGCATATTTATGGTGGAATAATTTTCATGCTTCGTTTTTCGAGGAAGTACATTACTTGGAGGTCAACGATTCAATAATTTTCTGGAAATTTTTCACCTTTTGTTAACAAGCTTCTCGATTCTTCATTCCGAAAAAAATCCTTTTCAAAATGTTTAAAATTCTTTTCAAAATAATATAGTTAGTTTTTTAAATGTCGAACGAGTATTTATTGATCAAAACAAATTTCTTTTAAAGAAGTACGAATGAAGTTTAAATAAATGTACTGTTTTCGATGTATACGACAGTTTTTTACATTCTCATCATCATATGAGAAGGTATGAGATTTGTGTAAAATTTTACCCCCCCCCCCGTTTTTGTCAAATGTCGAAGTTTTGAGACCCCCTGAACACAAAAAAGTGATTTTTGTGAATGTGTCTGTCTGTAGATTTTTTTTCTTGTTAGCACGATAACTTTCGAAAAAATTGACAAATTAGATTGGCCTTTGATATACTCTTTAAGTGCCCTAAAATGAAGGTCAAGTTCGTTAGCCAGCCATTTTGAATAAAAATTCAAAAAATCACAGCATTTTGAACATTTTTGAGACCACTTTTTTTGCAATTTACAAATTCTATGAACAGATGTTCATAGTACCCAGAAAGAAGAACAATTT
>JBAGKK010520853.1:0-13249 GCA_037177015.1 Euceroptres primus
CTTGCTTTAAAAATTTTTTTTATAGAATCTTCTATTACTTTCAAACCTGAGATAAAAATCATTGAAAATTTCGACTTTTTCGACTTTAGTTTTTGAAATATCAAGAAATTGACTAAATCAACCTATACCTTTTGCATTAAAAAAAG
This sequence comes from Euceroptres primus, assembly GCA_037177015.1. Lineage (NCBI taxonomy): Eukaryota > Metazoa > Arthropoda > Insecta > Hymenoptera > Figitidae > Euceroptres > Euceroptres primus. Next base: position 147 of record JBAGKK010520853.1, read on the forward strand.
ATGTATTTCATTAAACTTTACGTATAAATTTTTTTTCATCAATATTATCAAAATTGAAAAAAATTCACATCTAAAACGATTTTGGAGAAAATTTCAAAATTGAAAAAAAATATTTCTTCTTATCCGATCCAACTGTAAACTAACAATTATGGGCATCATTTGAAACTACAATCCCACAAAATTTTGTGACCTTAACTCAAATGGTCATTGAGTTATTACGGAAAAAGTAATGATGACAGACACACACACACACACGGAAGTAGACACACGGCTATTTTTTAAAAATCTCATTTTGGGACTCCTGAGGTCGAATTATCTCGAGAAATGTCGAGAAACTGAAATCGAAAATTTTCATCGATACAAAGCTTCCTCTATGAGGAAGCAAAATAATGTAAATCATGCTTTAATCACGAATTGAAATATCAAATGTTAATTTAAAAAATGTTATTAAACATTTATCTATTTGCTTTATCTATATTATCCATCAGAAAACATTTAGATGAAATGTACCTTGAGTCAACTAAAACCGTAGCTTTAGGTTCTAAAATCAGTTCCAGATTCTCTGGGGATCCTTGATCCTGTTTAGCTGAATTCTCACAGGATTGAACTACAGCTTCTCTCGTGTATACACAATGAGGGATGTTCGTTTACCTTCCTTAACCTTTTCTTACATTTACTTTACTTTTCTTTTCTCTCAAAAACTTGACGAAAAAACAACTCCCACAGTTTCTTTATCCTAAATGAAGAAATAAATATTTGATTCTTTATTCCTCTCATTGTTTCTATATTCGTTGATAAAAAAATCTCATAAAACATATGTGCGACAATTCTAATTATAGAGTTCACCTTTGATCCTTTGTGTGGATGCATTTTTTATGTGTGCATTTTATAGCTTTGATCAGCGAAATGGAATAACAGCGTGGCGGTTTTTGATTTTTGTCAGTGGGTCGGCAAAGCAAATTCTTTCCAGTTTGCTGAGTTAAGAGTAGAAATGCTGACACTTATCGGTTATCTCAGCAGGGTGGCTATGTCTACCGTAAAAGCCAAGGATGTGTAATAAAAGTGTGGTACTCGTAGTCCATAGTTCCGTACTATTGGATGGTTTTCCCTCAATAAAATAAAGTCGATTGAGGTGCAGGTATCACCTCACGTTCACTGCAGTTGTTTGCGGTTGACATGACATTTTTATTTAATACCCAACTCGCGGTTCTTCGACCTCTTTGGCCACGACGTCGCATGAGTGCCATGTGCATTGCAGCGCACGTTTCCGGCCCCCAGATACGTATGTCATATGTCACGCTTACGTGTTCCGCGTAAACCCACAATGTATACGTATTCTGCCCTTCCCCTTTATGTTAAGGTTACTAGAAACCGATGAATTTCAAGTCCGCTTCTGCGGATAACATTCTTCATTCCATTTTATATAACTCTTTCCAGTTCAAACGATCCATTCTTTTAAAATCATAAAAAATTGTAGGGCAAGGTCCCTTCTCAAACATTTTAAGAAATAGAAATTTCGAAAGTTTCCAAAATGGAAAATTATGGAAAAATAGTGTTTTTTACTATAATAAAATACATATAAATAATAAATTACGTACATAATATGAAAATTAATTATGCAAAATAAATTATGCACTGTAAGCTACGATTGAATTCGACCCAAAGGGTCTCTCATCTCTCTGTTTTCTTTTGATATCTTTTCAGTGATGCTTCGCGATTATTTTCAGACCAGAAAATAAAAAAAAATCGCAGGGATTATTGAATAAACTTGATTTTATATTTTTATTTTCAGGTTATTATGTATATTTTTGTAAAAACAACTGTAGAGTAGAGTAGTAACTGTAAAGTAGAGCTATTTTGGCTAAACCTTAGTATTTTGGAAACTACAAAAAGTACCTAGACGTTAAACATCTTTGCACATCCGGAACCCATTAAAATTTTTGAAAAAGTGTGAAAAAATGCACTTTTTATCAGTTTATTGAATATTTCTCCATTTGAGTGCATCCTACTCTGAGGTTGTAAGAAAAAAAATTAAAGTGTGTTAAATTCCACGTTAAAATAAAAAAAATTAATGTTATATCTCATAAAGTTTAGGAACTACAGTAGGGTGGTCCAAAAATGCATTGGATAATTTTTTTTCGAATTTTCATGCCCTCACCTCCCAAATTTATTCGAATCCACAAAAAAATAAATGCGTTTTTCTTTTTAATGATATTTAGAGGTTCCGCAACCCCCATGAAGTTTAACACGTATTTCCCATAAGAAAAAAAGACGTTATTGTACATTTTATTCAGAATCGTCAATATTAGGTGAATCGAGTTGAAACTAAATATTTCTTTTAAAAATTAGTCATGGAATACGAATCAACAATAACTTTTTAAATATCATCCCCATAAGTCTGTTTTATAGGGACCCAAAAAAACCCCATAAGTGAAAAATTGTGTTTAACGAGTTTCTTGCGCTAATTATGATTATTTTGCGGTTTTTTCAGAATAAATTGTTTTTAATACATAAAATATTACTTTCTACTGATAATTAGATGTTTACATAAATTGTTTAAACAATCTATTATTGTTTATAGCAATTTTCTCTTGGAATAGAGTTAGAAAGTCGCGGTTTTTTTCTAATTTTTCAACATTTTTTCAACTTTTCAGTTACAGCGAGGTAATAATCAATTAAAGTTAATACAAATAATTGTTTAAACAATTTATTATTATTTATAACAGTTGCGGTTTTTATATGCGGTATTTATAAATGTTGCGGTTTTTTCGAAAATTTTCTACTTTTCGTACTCTTTTCAATTAGAGAGAGATAATAATTAATTAAAGTTATTAACATAAATGTTTAAACAATTTATGATTATTTTTAATAATAATCTCTTTGAATAATGCTAGAAAGTTGCGGTTTTTTCTGAAATTCTTAACTTTTTGTCCACTTCTCACTTAGATTGGGGTAATAATTAATACAATTTAGCAAATATAATTGTTTAAAAAGATTATTATTACTATCTTATTATAACTGTCTATTATAATAACATAATTATAGTGGATAATATGCTATTATAACTAACTATATTATTATATTATTATTATATTATTATTATCTTCTCCTTTATTAATGCTAGATAGTTGCGGTTTTTTCTGAAATTTTCAACTTTTTATCCACTTTTCACTTATTGAGGTAATAATTAATGCAAATCAACCAACATAATTATTTCAAGAATTTATTATTATTTATAACAATATTCTCTTAGAATAATGCTAGATAGTTGCCGTTTTTTCTAAAATTTTCCACCTTTTGTCCACTTTTCAATTAAAGTGAGGTAATAGTTGTTTCAAGTTAACAGAAATAATTGTTTAAACAATTTATTATTATTTTATTAATATTCTCTTTGAATAATGCTAGAAAGTTGCAGTTTTCTATGAAATATTCATTTTTTTGTTAAAGTGGACAAAAAGTTGAATATTTCAAAAAAACTGCAAGTTGACAAACATAATATTTAAATAGTTGATTATTGTTTATAACTATCTTCTCTTAGAGTAATGCTAGAAAGTTGCGCTGATAGTAAAATGTGTGCAATTCCAAATTTTTCTTTTACACTTTGCAATTAATTTCGTGTTGTAATTCAAAACAAAATTTTTACAAGTCATTTACACACCCACTTCTCCCACCTAGTCCTAATTATTCCATCCTATGGTTTTATCTCTACTGTAATATAGCTGTTTTGTTTAAATTAATATTTTTAATCATTAGAAAAAGAGTAAAAATCCTTTAATTTAAAAGAAATTGAAGACTATTTAAAATGAGATCTTGTTGATGTTCATTTATTATTTGTTCAGAATTATAAAGTCAAAGCAAAACTGAAGATTTCAGAAAAAAGCGCAACTTTTTAGCATTACTCTATGAGAAGATAGGTATAAACAATAATCAATTGTTCGAATAATTATTTTTGTTAACTTACATTATTACCTCACTGAGTGAAAAGTGGACAAAAAGTTGAATATTTCAGAAAAGACCGTAACTTTCTAGGATTATTCAAAGAGAATATTATTAAAAATAATAAGAAATAGTTTTAACAATTATTATGTACCGCAACTTTCTAGGATTAGTCAAAGAGAATATTATTAAAAATAATAAGAAATTGTTTTAACAATTATGATTGTTGACTTGAAATGATTATTACCTCCTTCTAATTGAAAAGTTGAAAAAATGTTAAAACATTCGAAAATACCGCAACTTTCTAGCATTATTCTAAGAGGATATTGTTATAAATAATAATAAATTGTTTAAACAATTATTTCTGTTATTCTTATTTGATTATTGTCTCGCTCTAACTGAAAAGTTGAAAAAATGTCACATAAAAGAGATATTTGAGTTGCTACTCAATCTAGTGATTTTCTTCAGTGGTTCAAGATCAGAAAAGAGTGATAATTTTACTTTGTTTTCTATACCATTCTTGATGATCTATAAATTTCTTTTACAATTAGAGTACAAAACCAGGGGTAACCTTTCATTAGAAGCATCATACTCAAATATCTCTTCTACGTGACCTTTCAATTTCCCTTGCACGCGTATCATAACTTTCGTTTTTCCTAAACATAGCAAACAAATGAGGCGATTTTCACAGCAACATTAATTTATTATTATGGGAATAACTCTTTACAAGGAGTGCATCAGGAACACAATATTTGAAGAAAATTTACTGTTTAATGAATTTTTATAAAAGTGGGTGTTCTTCAAATCGCTATAACCTCGGACCTATGCGAGATAGAACATTGCATTTTTTTTTAGATTTGCATGAAATTTCATCTGCTTTAACTATTTTTGTGACTATTTTTTACTACGGTGCATAGAAAATTAACTATTTCACAAAAACTAAAACTAAATTATTTTTCTGCCTATTTTTTCAGCAAAACTTTAAACTAAACTAAACTTTATAAACTCTATAAACTAAACTTTATGAGATATAACATTATTATTATTTTTAGTTTTACGGAGAAGTTAATACACTTTATTTTTTTTAACCTTTTTAACCTTTAATATTTTTAACTTCAGAGTAGGATGCATTCAAATGAAGAAATATTCAATAAACTGATAAAAAGTGCGTTTTTTCACACATTTTCAAAAATTTTAATGAATCCCGGATGTGCAAAGATGTCTAACGTCTAGGTATTTTTTTTCGTTTCCAAAATACTGAGTTTTAGCCAAAGTAGCTCCACTTTGCAGTTGTTTTCACAAAAATATACATAATAACCTGAAAATACAAATTTTAAATTAAATTTATTCAATAATTCCTCCAACGATTTTTTTCTGTATGGTCTCAAAATAATCGTGAGGCATCATTGAAAAGATATCAAAAGAAAACAGAGAGGTGAGAGACCCTTTGGGTTAAATTCAATCGTAAGCTTACTGTGTATGAAAATAACAAATTGCGCATAAAATTCGCCTTCTCCTAAATCCTTCGAAAAACATCCCTTTTGTAATCCTTACGTCAATAGGGTGCGTTCCGGAAGTGTTAAAAATAAATAACAATATTATAAAAATAACAATAATTTAATAATAATTTTCTGCTTCAGAAAATGTTGATCTCGAAATTTGTTAATAGTGATGGTAGAAAAATACTGAGATTTGAAAAAGAGGGGATTGTAAATTTTATAGACAAAAACGCAGAGCCCCAGAAGAGTTAAAGGAATTAATTTTTGTTGCAAAACTTTCGATCTTGGAATTAGGTTAGTTTTAGGAAATATTTTACACTCAAGGAGTGAAAAATGGAAATTCTTGTAGTACAATTGTAAAAAATAGGTACCTACCTTTATTTGAATGGACAAATATATTCACTTGGTATAAAAAGGTGACTGGAATGTTTTGTAAACAGAGAACATTTTTCTGGAATACATTTCTACTCTTCTTTCCTGTTTGTAATATAAATCGAGGAGAGCGGCCAAGTCGACACGTCCCTCCCGCAAAAAACGTGATAAAGTTCTTGTCTTCTGGGATCGAACTAAATGAAAAGAGAAGCACGGAAATTACAGAAGAAAAAAGGAAGCGAACGTGAAAAAGTATAGTGCCCGTCCAGAGCAATAATAATATCGGAAAAGTCAGACTTACGCTGTGGCCAGAATTTCCCAATAGTTCGAACGCCAACTTCCCACTAAAGTTGCGAAGCTTTAAAGCGAAGGCTTTAACGTGGCTTCGCGCCCCGTGGAACTTTTTATTTTCGTGCGAGAAAGCTTACCCGTGGTTGGAAGGAGAGCAAAAATTCGCGCGAGAAAAGTACGTGGCGCCCTAACACGGAGTCGCTGGAAAATCCTGATTTCTTGCTTCGACAACACTTTAGTCTCACCCTCAAGATTTATTTCAAAAAAGTGTAATGTATGAGTTTAAAGCAAACAGCACAAAAGTATAGATCCTTCATTCAAATTTTTTGAAAATACCTTTAATGTGAAACACTTGAGTACGTTTAAGAATTGGGGACAAAATTTAAAGGACTTAATTAAAAAACAATGCCTTCTGAAGGAAATTAAAAATTTATTGGGATGTTATTTTCATTTGACAAAGAGAATATTTGAATTAATTTTTTATAAAATTGAATTTGCTTCAGCACGAGAATTTTTAACTCTATTTGGGGGACTCACTGATGTATAAGATGTAGAATTTGTGAAAGCAAAGTTTCATTACTGACTCCGTCGAAACGTAACGACCAGTAAATAACAAATGACCAAGAGTCCTTTCTGTTCCGTCTTTCATTGAGTGAGAAATCCAAGTTCCTCGAACTTTTCTCCGGCAGATTAGACTTCTATTCGTGCTTCGTCTGAGATCTCGAGCAAGAACCAGTCGGAAATTGGGTAGTAATATTTATTCCCAGCAGGTTCTCGAGAAAACAAAAAGTATTAAACAATTGTAATACTTCTTGAAATTGTGTCTTATATTTGAAAAATACTTGTCAGAAATAAATATTGAATAAATAAATGGTATAAAAATCCCCTTTTATTGAATTTAATACTTTCTGTTTCTTTTTCCTATTTTCTTGCAAGAAAATGTCACTGCAATCCTAGAAAATGTCTCATGTAAAAACTGGGTTCAGCGTTGTCACATTCGACATGTCTCTGCTGAGGGATTCCGGATATTGGATTAGGAAAAAGTATTTGGATTGCACCGCTACCTGACGTTTTTTATGCCACTACAACCTAAGATATACGATTTCGAGATATCCATCCAGGGTTTTTTATTCTTAATCCAATTTTTATCCTTCTCAAGTGCTCTGACAAACTACATTTTTTACGAAACAGAATTTCAGATTTCTTAAACAGAATCTATTAAAAACAAAACAAATATTCCTTTCGCACAACTTAAATTTTCACTAAAAACTTAAAATAAGCTTTTAAAAATTCATACTAAGCATGATGGAAACGAATTTATTATCTAAATTCCAAATTTATAAGAGTTCCTGCATTCTTTAACAAGGCAAATGCTGGCAATTCTCCAAACAGAACTTTTCGAAATAACTTTTCTTCCGAAGGAAATCCAAAACCTGAAAATGATTTTGATCAAAAGGCGAATGAACCTTTCAGAAAGTTCCCATCCATTGCCACGTTTGGACCATTTAATGTTGCTGGACCACCATCTGCACCTCAATTTTTCGGTGGATTAGAATCAGGTATAAACATTAAAGGTATAATATTCTTTTATCTAATTCGTATAATAATTACAGGTACAAAATTAATTAATAATCGACTAATTTTTCAGACTCTCAAAATTTTGATAAGACTAGTGGAAATGGCCTTCAAAGATTGCCAGAGATACCCCATCGCCAGTTGAGAGTAAGTCTTGAATAATTAATCAGAAAACAACTGCAGCTTCTGATATAAAATATCTTATTATCCTTTTAAAAATTTATTTTTAATCAAAATTGTTATAATACTTATATACCATTAAAAAAATTATTATCTGTAAGTGACTGGCCTGGAATTATGCGCCTTAGTCTGAAGATACGATGATATACCAAAAAAGTTATTTTTAAGGCTGCAAATCATCATCATATAAAATTTGAATCATATGCCATCATACCTTTTAATTTTATATGATCTTCATTAACTTTGTTTATTATTTTCGTCACGTGCCCAGGTAAAAATTATGCATAATCTATGCATAATGAACTATGGGTAGTCACTATGCTAAAAATAATGCATAAATTATGCATATTCAATAAATCTGAAGGTATATGTTGAAAACAGTTGAAAACTAGTTGTCACTTGTTTTCAATATTTTATTCATAATTTAAGTCTAATTTTCTGCATAGTGATTACTCGTAGTTCATTCTGCATAGATTGTGCATAATTTTTCTACCTGGGTTGATATTTTCTATTTTACGACATTTATTTATAATTAATAATTTATTTGTAAAATTACCTAATTTATTAAAATATTAAATTAAATTATGACAAATATGATTTTTAGTTTTTGTGCTATAAAATAAATAGTCATTTAATCTTTTATCTTTGATTAATTATATCTAATTATCTAACTAAAATTATATGCAAAACAGGAAAACTATAATCCTCTTTTATTCGGTCTTACTTTCGTTTTCGAATTTCTCTGAAGTTTTTTTCATTAAAATTATATGTTATGAAGAAGCGTTTTGCACGTTTGCCTTTAAGAAAATCTTCATACCACGGATACAAGATTATGCTTATATGCTAAGTACACATAACATTATTAAGACTTACTATAAGTAGGTATTGAAATAATTTCAGTATAACCACAAACCTTTTCTTAATTTTCTAGAATCATTCAATCACACACACACACACAATTTACTTTTCTGACGCACGAATCTCTAAGTTGTTAAATATAATTCTATAAGAAAATCATCACGTCTTATTAGTCACAGTTTTTTGACCCAATTATTATTAATAACTTTGTGAAACTCTTTAATATTTTTTTATTTGAAGAAATCAGTTTGTCTGTATGCACATTTCAGAAAGCAGACATTGTATTGTCTTGTAGCTAATAAAATAATAGTTTAATCACCCATCTCGAAGTAAAATCAATGTTTATAGGTGGTCTTTTCCATGAAAGATTATTCTTAGAACTATGACTGAGATATTTCAGGATTCTTTGAATAAAATATGTGCAGAATTGTTAAGGAGATGATAAAACCGATGAATAATTGAAAATCATTTAATTTGATTCTACTATAAATATTATAAACATTGAATAAATTTTTCGTTAAATATAATGAACATTCATTTAAAGTGTTTAGTATAGGAAAAAAAATGTTGGAACATTTACTGACCCTACAGATTCAAAAAATAAATCCAAATATCATGTTCTAAATTTTTTCTGATGCTTTTTAAAAATTAACTTTGCATTTACAAAAAATATTTATTGGAAAATGAATGTTTAAAATGCATCAGAAAAAATGTTTAAATTATAATATGAACTGAAACATTTTCTGGAATTTACTTTTGAAAGAACAATTGCTTCTAAATTTAGTAAAATTCTAGAGAAAAATGATTTTACCTTTTACATAACATCGGAAGTTTTTATGAAGATTAATTATGGGTCTGGTTATTTCCCTTATTGACAATCTTGTGGTTTTTTTCCTAGTAAAATCGCCGCTCCGGTGGTTAATTATTCTAAGAGCTCTTTTCTAAGGATATAAAAGGAGGTTTTGTTTTATTTTAACCAACAGTTGTCTACTACAATCTTGCTTATAGAATCATGAAGTTCTTATTCGTTTTGTTTGTTATCTTTGCTGCTTTTGTCAGCCTGAGCCAAGCACAGTTTGGTAAGTTTTATTAATTTATTTGATTAAACAAGTTCAGTGATGTCATAAAAATAAATGGAATGCAGTTTTGAAAATAATAAATTTATAATAAAATATCTTCGATTTTCATTCACTTGTAATTTTGGATAGTTATTTATTATTTTTGTTCTTATTATAATTATCATATGGATGATTGACAAAAAGTTGACCATTTTGAGTCCCTACTACTTTTCACATTTTCTGTGATTAATTAATTTTTTAAAAATATATCTGAACAAAGTACTCACATCCAGGCTCAATTTAGGAAAGTTTAAAAACTGTAGACGACTTCATTTAGAAATTATAAATAAAAATGTTCGAAAAATGTCAGATTACGCGATGTCCCAAACTACAAATTTAAAATAGAAAGATGCTAAATAATATAAGAAACATTTCCTTTAATAATTTGGACTAATGCAAATCGATTGAAATTAGTTGAAAAAGATGATTATGAAGTTATAAGTTGAATATTTTACAGCTAAAGATGCGAAAAATCGCTTCAAAGTCTGTCCCCAAGTTTTGTGTCAGGTTTTACGATTTTGCTATTTTAAGAGTATATGATATCAAATGACATCACAAATTACCGACCGATTTTCTATTTCAATTCAGCGGGCTTATTAAGAGAAAAATGCAAGTATAATTCTGAAATTTTTGTAAATAATGAAGAATTAATTTAGTCATCGATGTCTGGTGCATTTCAGTTTTCTATTTGAAAAAAGAAATTTTTTAAACAAAAACTGAAACGCACCAGACATCGATTCCTTGATATATTTCTTATTATATCCTCTAATTTCAGTATTATGTTTGCAATTATCTCTTAATAAACCCGCTGAATATAAATAAAAAGTCGGTCGATAATTCCGGACATCATTATGTATCACATACCCTTAAGATGAAACTCGAAGATAATTCAATATTATTCAAACTATTCAAATTACGACGTTAATTTTATTTATTTATTATTTATTTATTATTTTTTTTCCGGAAATTTCGTGGTCTAATATGGTCAACTTTTTTGCAATCACTCATATATAGTAGGTACAGTTATTATTTTATTACTAGTTATTATACTATACTAGTTATTATTTTATCATTTATTTTATAATATTAGATACAGTTATTATCTACTCATTTTATGAAAAATATTTTTAAATTAAATTTTTAAATTGAATATATCAGTGAATAATGAATTATAAATTCCATAGGCTACGGAGGATATGGAGGAGGCAGAGGTGGTTATGGTGGAGGCAGAGGTGGTTATAATGGAGGCGGAAGAGGTGGAGGATATGGCGGAAACAGAGGCATGGGAGGAATGGGAGGATATGGAGGAGGACGTAAGCTTTTTGTCTTTTAAATCAAAAATTAACTTTTAGAAGTAAAAAATAAATAATAAAAGATTATTTTAAAATATTCATTTTTACGTTTTTAGAATTTGCTGAGGATATACCATTCTCTCAGGCTTATCCTCAATTTGCTAATTATTTGCTAGAAATCTTATAATTCATAATGCGAGGCTATTTCACATTAAAGCTCTTTTTGTATTTAATAAGTCAGAGACAACCTCAATTTTTAAAAATATTGTTTACTATGTCCAATTAAAAGAAGGAATTATATTTATAAGAATTTTTAAATTTCCTTAATTTATTAATTTATGTATTTAAAAAAATTATTTGTTTCAGGCATGTATGGATACATAAGGTGATAAGCTATCAACAAGTTTTGTACTCTATCAAATATAAAGCGGAATTCATTATAAATATATACGTAATAATTTGATGCTAATTCAATAATATTATTTGCAAACTAATTCTCTGACTTTTTACATTTATTTCACCACCTATCCGATACAATTATATTTCTGAGAATTTGTCTCGCTGTAAAAATATTAATAATTTGTAATTATATCCATGTAGTTTTTTTACTGTATTAATGAACTATAATCATGGAATTTCTAATAAAAACTGATTTCGAGCTTTACGTAAGATTTCTCAATCCGAAGAACTTTAATAACAATGCTAACGAGTTAATTCCCTATTGGGCAGTATTTAATATTGATTAATTGTTGGGGGTATAAAATGATGCCTGACTGTTATTTTGAAGCAGTGAGTTTTATACAACAACATGAAGTTCTGCTACATTTTGCTTTTTATTTTTGCCACCATAATTAGCATGAGCCAAGCAGAATGCGATATAAATAATTTTATTTTTAAATAAACTCTTAATGACATTTTTCATCAATAAAATGAATACAATTTTAATCAGTTGGAGGAGTCTATGGTGATGGCATAGACGTGGCATCACGAGGCTATGTTGAAACTTATGGTTATGGAATAGGAAGCGGAGATAATGGGGAAAAAATTCCCATTGTTGTAAAGAAACCATGATGGTTATGGTAAGAAAATGAATTACCCGAGCAGATAATATATTCTGCATTTAAATTTTTATATCCACACCTTCGATCTTCCTGTTTGTATTAATAAATATTACTCACAAATATTTAGTAATATTATTTATATTGCATTATTTTTATTTTTTTACAACCAACATTGAATACATATGAAAAAAGAAATCTCTCAGCAGATTGATTAGTTATAATTAATTGAGTATAGATTATACTCAATGATAAATATATTTATTATTGAGTATAATCTATACTTATATCTAATTAATGTAATTCGGTAATGGCATCATTAATTCAATAAAATAATTTACATCGTATTAGTTTCTATTAACACTGATTATTTATTTTTTAAAGATACTTCTAAGAGATATACATAGAAAAAAATATTTTTCTAGGTACATATTGAATATAATTTTTCAGGAGGATTTTTATTCACTTTTACATAATATCTACTTCGCCAGTGAAGTTCACTTATTATTTTTGTGATGTGCGTTTTTTTTCTTTAACAATGTTATTGTGCTTTTCTTATTGACAGACAAAAATTGCTTCTCCTTAGTATATAATAATCACTCTCTAGTCAATTATTTTTAGTAGCCTTTGAGAAGTATAAAAGGAAACTTCGATGCTATTTCATCAGTTGTCACTTGTATAGTGTGTTTAATGTATTATATTTAAGTATATTTAATATAGTATAGTATAGTACAGTGTAGTATAGTATAGTATAGTGTAGTATAGTATAGTGTAGTGTAGTATAGTATAGTATAGTGTAGTATAGTATAGTGTAGTATAGTATAGTATAGTAGAGTATAGTATAGTGTAGTATAGTATAGTATAGTATAGTATAGTATAGTATAGTATAGTATAGTATAGTATAGTATAGTATAGTATAGTATA
>JBAGKK010520864.1:0-13248 GCA_037177015.1 Euceroptres primus
CATTTGTCACTAGAGTAACAAAGAGATGGGAGCTGCTTCTTTGTTGCTGAACATTCAAAGGTGTCTATTTTCTTTTCAATAGGTCCAGCAACTCCCACTAAAAATCAATGAGGCTTAAGCAGAGCCCCAGGATTTCTTTCTAAAACTAGTACCATTTCTTAACTGGCCCACAGAAGAATTGGGGTGTTTTTTGTGTTGATTTCTTTCAGCTCCTCAAGTTATTTAACTTCACAAGAACGCTCTCTCGCTTTACGGAATTCCGCTTCTCTTAGAATGATATACGAGGAATTATTTCGATCGAATCGTGCTATTATTCTTCAGACTCACAGAATAAGACTGAAAAGTTACTATAATTGCTTTTTGGGAAGCGAGTTGGTCAATTGGATGATTGCACAAAATAAAGCAGCCACCAGGTTATTAATTTTTCAAATTATAATATTTTTCAGAGATAAATTTTTATAATATTGCTTAATTTTAAATTCTAAAAATAATATTTTAGGATACAAGCCACTGCGATTGGACAAGCACTTTTCGAGGCAGGATTCATTGAATCAGTCTTAGCAGAAAATGTCTTCAGTGATGCAACAGCAATTTTCAAACCTGTCAAGTTACCTCGCATGCAAGCATCAGATTTTCTAACCGAGAGTCAAACATCTTGCGACGCTCAAGAGCCAGCTTGGGTGAAAACAATTCCACAACACGATTCGACCACTGACTCCGAAAGCGAATCAAAACAACCTCAGTCACCTCCTCAGAATTATGCTCGCTTACCTTCATCCAGTTCAAGTTTTTATCTGGATTTAAATTTGGAAGCTTCTACAGTCACTTTAAAGAGGCCAACGTCGGAAGATCTAACTGCTATTTCTATAGACAGTGGGGATGGGATAATCGAAAGAAAGGAAGTTAACATCAAGACACTAGAGAGAAATTCTAAAGTTACTGATGAGGTTCTGAGCGATACTCTTCAGGTTCAGGAACCGAAGGAGAGAAATGGCTGGCATAAAGCCACCAATTTCAGAAGCGCTTTTGGAGAACTAATTTCCTACAATTGTCTAATGTAAGTTTTTCAAATAATGAAATCTTAATTCGTTTTTTGGAAGAAGAAAATCAGTTCTAATTACAATTAAGTTTTTAGAAAAAATGTATTTTCTATTTTTGTCACAGGTCTTCTTACAAACAGCACGAAGACTCGTTACTCAAACAGCTCCTCAACAAAGAAGGTCTCTCAGAAAACTGGTCCGAAACAATTTTAAAAATCGCTCACCAAATAGTCGATTACGTGAGACCCGACTTAAACCACAACGCAGATGATTTAGACATCAGACAGTACGTTCAAATAAAAAAATCACCAGGTGGGAGTAGAAACGATTGTGAAATTGTCTCCGGAGTCGTTTGCAGTAAAAACGTCGTTCACCGCGGAATGAACGCGATGATCGCTAATCCGAAGATTCTTTTGCTTCGTTGTGGTCTCATGTACCAACGAGTGGAAGGGAAGCTTTTAAGTCTGGAGCCTGTGATGCTTCAGGAAAATGATTATCTTGGCCACACCGTCGCGAGAATTACTGCGCTTGGTCCAGATATAGTTCTGGTGCATCGGTCAGTCTCGAGGCTTGCACAGGACAGACTCAGAGAATGTGGAGTGACTTTAGTCTTGAATGTTAAATTAAGTGTTCTAGAGAGAGTTGCTCGTTGTACTGATGCTAACATCGTCGATACAATCGATGCTCACATCTCTGCGAGATACAGGCTCGGCACTTGCAAAAAGTTTTATCTAAGAAACTTTCCCAGCGAGAAGTTTGGAGTGAAAACCCTAATGTTTTTTGAAGGATGTGCGAATTCTCACCTTGGTTCCACAATTCTCCTTCGTGGAGGGTCTCAAAATGAACTAAAGCGAGTTAAAAACGTCACTTCTATGATGATTTTCACAGTTTATTCATGGCGATTAGAAAAATCGTTTCTAATGGATGAATTCGCCAGACCGCCTTCTCCAAAAGATAATTCTTTTCTGGATGAAAGCACTCAAAACGATTCTGTGAAGAATATTGCAGGCAAAGAGGAGAAGGTTAATGAAGCAGAGAATATTGTGAAAAATGCAGATCAATCTCTTGAAATTTCGCAGGCAAAAAATACTTTTAAAGCTTCTTCCATGCTTGTTGATAATTCCGATCCTTACGATACATTGAAGCTATTTAAACCAAAAGTAAAATCCATTTTGGATGAGTCGAAGACAAATGAGAAACCAGAGATTCGAACGAGTAAAAGTGCAAAGGATGATAATTGTCAGATTGAAAACGATGTCTTTAAAAGCGAGTGTACCACTGAAAAAGTGAAACTTAAAGAGCGACTTTCCTCCGATGAGAAACGTACTTATGGAGAATCTGTCAGCGATCGAAGTGATCCCCTGCATCAGTATTTAAATGAAGACGAGGACGACGCTTTTAGTCAAATCAGTCCCAATGGTCAGCGACTCTCAGTAGCAGATTTACCACTCCTGAATAAATTCAAAAAAGCCCTTGAAGGAACGGTTCTTAGTGTCTCTCCATATTTGAAGTTTACTATCCCTTTTCTAGAAACGGAGCCGGGAAGAAACTGCACTCTGAGATGTTTCTTTCCAAAAGAAATATACTATTCCATCCAATTCCAGGATAAAATCGAGGGCGCAAGAACCAGCAGCATATCGAATGAAGTAACTCAACCTGCGAATCCTGTCACTAATTTCAAACTCAAATCTCGGCATGCATTCGTGGAAACAAAACTAACATTGAGTGCAGACAGCCGGGAAGTTCAGGCCCTTCTCGCGAATTTTAGAGCCTGTGGCAGTCGCCTGAATGCTTCGAATAACGAACCCTTCGAAAGAAAACGAATCAGTATCCAACACGAGGTTATCGAACAGACAACTTTATGGGCAGATTGTTTAGATCCTGCAAGTCATCAACACTTGTCTGTTCTCTTTTGCAGTTTCTTGCACAACAGCAACAACGCTCCTGTGTTTTGTGTCAATCCCTGGGTGGTGAATATGGATCTTTATGGGAGAAACGACATTGCTTTGGGAAGATTTTTGGAAAGATATTGTCTAACTACTGAGTACAAGTGTCCAGCTCAAGGCTGTCGAGCCCAAATCGCCCAGCATGCGAGGAGATTCGCTCATGATGGAGGTTGTGTTCACATAACTCTGACTGAAATGAGTACTGAGCCGTTTGGCCAGGAAAACGCTAACCAGATTCTTATGTGGAGCAAGTGCGCAAAGTGCAAAAGTGTTTCACCAGTTATTCCGATGACGGATGATACTTGGTCGCTTTCGTTCGCCAAGTACCTGGAGTTGAGATTCCATGGTGGGATGTACACGAGACGAGATGTGGAATCTTGCCAACATTCTCTGCATCATGATCATTATCAGTATTTCTCCAAGAAAAACATGTTGGCTGTCTTTAAGTATTACAAAATATCCCAGTGGGAGATTTCGCTACCACCTCCCTTGATCAACGTGAATTATGATCCCAAGCAATACACAAACGTGATTGAGGAGATGAAAAACGTGGCTTTGAAGGGCGATGAGGTCTTTTCAACTATAAGAGAAAAGCTGGTGACGTTGCTAATCGAACAGGAGAGTTTGAATCTATTGAAGCAGCAGCTGAGCAAGGATCAGTTGTACTTCAAGAATAAGATTGAAGAAGTTCAACTGAAGTTGACATCTCCGACGTTAGAGAATAAAAAATTAGGTGGTAAGAAATCTGAGAAGGAAGTTCAGGCTTTGATGTACAGAATCGAGGATGGTTTGGTGATTTTGAAAAGACTGATCTGCGAGGCTGTGACTGACTGGAATTCGAAGATTCTGGAAATTACTGCGAAGAAGAAGGACGAGAGGTCGAAGAAGTTTGCAGAGAGGTCTATGACTTCAAATAGTACAGGAGTTATTGAAAATGATGGATATATTACTGAAGACACTGCATCAGAATCACAGATTGAGGATCTTAGTCCCATGTCGGCTGATTATAATGCAATAGATGCTATTTCGGCTGTTCAGAATGAGGCACAAAGTGTTGATCCGGTAGAAAGTTCGGATAATGAGATTCCGGAGAATCTAAATCCTGAGGAGATTGTTGTCGCTCATGAATCCCCAAAAATGCATCAGAGATCCTATTCGGATGTTTTGCCTATAACTTCGGAGGATGTGCCTGATAAGAAGAAGAAAAAAAAGACTATTTTGTCCCAACTTCTGCCTTCTGTTTCGACGATTAATCCTATTCAAAATCCTTTGGGTTTGTTGGAACATCATCTTTTGCCTTTGGGGTAAGTTTTGAATTTAAAGTGATTCAAAGTAAACTAAATCTTAATAAATTAAGTAAATTAACAAGACTTATTTTTTCCTTTACAGATCGGTCGTACCAATAGTTGTTTATGAATCCGAACCTTCCTCGATAATCGCTTATGCATTAGACTCTCACGATTATAAACACGCTTTGCAAGAGCAGTTAAGAAGCATAAAAGGACCAGAATTAAATCCGAGTCCACTGAACAAGCGAAAGTTTCCGGAATATAAAGAGAATTCCTCAGAAGCAATTCAATCTGGAGAATTTAAACGACCATCGATGCTTTCCTTCCTGAGAGGCAGTAGTCCAAATCCAGCAAGTCCTCTGGAAACTGATAAGAACGTACCGTCATCGGAACATGCAAATCCTGTGTTGAGTGCTGCTCCAGAAACGGAAGAGGAAAAAAGGTCAACAAAGCAACAAAATTATATAGAAGTTCAGTTCAACGATGCAACGACAAATTTCTACTGTAGGGTTTATTTTCCTGTACAATTTGCTGCTCTTAGAGAAAATGTTCTGCCCTGTGGAGAAGATGGATATACGAGAAGTTTAAGTCGCAGTATTCAATGGGCAGCTCGAGGTGGAAAAAGCGGAAGTGCCTTTTGTAAAACTCGAGGTCAGAACCCTTATTATTCTTTTTAAAAAAATTAATCTACATTATTTAATGTTGTTTTATTTAAATACTGAAACTGACGTAAATTTTAAATTACAGACGACAGATTTATTCTAAAGGAAATGACTCGTGTGGACATGCAAATATTCTTGGAATTCGCGCCAAATTACTTTGCCTACATGGAAAAGTGTCAGCAAACAAAACAACCGACCCTGTTAGGAAAAATAGTCGGTGTTTATCGAGTCTCCTTTAAAAATAATACGACGAATGCAGCTTTACGAACGAGCGTTTTAGTGATGGAGAATCTTTTTTACAATAGAGTAATAACGGATAAGTTTGATTTAAAAGGATCTGTTAGGAATCGTTTGGTCAATCCTGAGGACGTGGATCGAGAAGGAGAATTGGTTTTGCTTGATGAAAATCTGTTAAATAGTGAGTTCCAAAAATCTACTAGATTTTTTTATTTTTGATAGAAAGGAGCTTTGAATTCTGAAGTAACTGGATCATATAAATTGAAAATTTGCCTTGATTTTAGTGAGTTGCGATTCTCCCTTGTATATTCGACCGCACTCGACAGCAGTTTTAAACAAAGCTATCGAAGAAGATACTAAATTTTTAGCGGATAATTGTGTCATGGATTATTCGCTTCTAGTCGGCCTGGAACCAAATACCGATGAACTTGTGTTAGGAATAATAGGTAAGACGTATTTTCCGCTTTAACCCATTAAGGTCCGCACCCAGAATCCGTTGACTAAAAATTCTAAAAAAATTCAGGGATAATCTACGATCATTTTTTGACCGATTTTTGCAATAAAATTAAAAAAAATTTTTTTTAGTTTTCTGCGCTTCTATGGAGTGTAAGATAATTTTTAGACCCCTCACGAGATGTGGAGTAGTCCACTTTCTACCCACATATTTATTTTGCAGAATTTTAGGTTTATCACATAAAAATTCTACAAAATCAAAAATGAAAAATGTTTCGTTTACGCAACGTTGGGGACTAATGGGTTAAGGGATTTTGGGAATTAATTAATCCTTTCAGACACACATTTTTCTTTTAGAGGTATGTAAATAACTTTTTTGTCATAATTATTTTATGATCTAAATCTAAAGAAACAAAAAATATCATTAAAAAATTGAAAATTTTGGACCGTTTTGAATTTTTTCTCGAAAACTATTAAATATTTTGTCTCTGAAAACCAGAATGCAAGATTGAACATTTATTGAAGAAGTATAAAAATGACCTTTGAAATTTTTAGTGTCAATAATAATTTATATACGAAAAATAACCAAACAGAAGGGAAATTAAGAATTCCATAAACTAATAAATTCAGAAGCAAAATAATAAAAATATTATTTTTCAGATTATTTGAGAACGTTTACGTGGGATAAGAAAATCGAAACAATGGTGAAAAAATCGGGAATACTCGGTGGTCAGGGTAAGCTTCCAACGATAGTTTCACCAGCTGAATACCGTTCCAGATTTATAGAAGCAATGCATCGATATTTCCTATCTGTTCCCGACAGGTGGACGGGATTAGGACAAGGCGTGCAAGCAACTTAGTATTTTTTAAATTTATACTCCTAGATTTTTATATATTTAAAAGAAATTTTTATCAGTACGTTCACGAAAGATAAATCATTCTATCAAGAAACTTTAAAGCTTTGTAAATATGAAGTTATCTTTTTTGCGTTTTTAAATTCCCATGTTTTAAAATTTAAATGCAACCTCAGCTCATTAAGACTGAGTTTCTGCTTTTTTGTATATACGTAATGTTTATTTATTGTAAAATACGCATAAGCTTTTAAAAATTGTACATAATCTTGTAAAATAATTTCGAGAGCGGACGAAAAGAACAACAAATCGTCTATGAAAGCACCATTATTAATGATTTTATTTAGATAATAATTTTTTCATAAGTATGTACATGAACATTATTTATAATAGACAAATAAACAATAGTAATAATAATATTAACATAATCATTATATAATAATAATCTAAGTTCATAAGCACGAGGGACCGTTCGAGAACATTAAAACACGTATCACGAGGGAAAAACGCTGTTTATCAGTAAACGTTCGACGATCGTAAATAATTTCGAATCTGTACACATTCTCTCTCTCCCTTAAAAAAAAACCTCCATGGTCCAATATAGAAATAAGAAATCGCTTAAAATCGCTACTCACTCTACTTTGTCCTCGGCAAAGTTTCTGGCTTCACCAATGGTGAATGACAAAATAATTCTCTTCGTTTTGTAAAATTGTAAAGCGCGCCACGAAGAGGTAATTTTTTTTAAATCGTTACGCTACTAGTGTACAGAGATAATATTTTTCGAAGAAGGAAAACAGGATATTCAAGGATTATTGTCCGAGAATGCCGCCGCATGAATGAACGTATAACTCCGAGTTTAATACGAGATCGATAGGACGAAAATAAGAAAGTCCGATAGAATAGAAAGTCCGAAAATAAGAAGTCGATAGAACTTCTAGAAGAGATCCGGACCTTCGTCGCTTGAATGTCGATTCGTAAAATAGGTAGTAGATAGAAACCTGCCGTACGTGTGGTAATCGGCTTGAGAAGAAGTTGGATTGCATTGGATTCCTTTTCGGGGTCGTGAATTTTTCCATTTTTCGACACCATCAAATACGGAGACTATTGCAGTCACTTGTAATATATTTCGCACAAGTAATAATCATTTAGCATATGACAGTTTATTCAGCGAAATATGTCGCTGTTATTTCTCCGGTCTGAATGCTTCCCTACCTAACTTTGTCGAGGTTCAGTCGATAAAATATAAGCGGCGGGTTCGACCAAGTCCTCGACGAGCCTCTCTGACCTTGAAATTCGCAGCTCTGCGAAACTACTTTTCTCTTCCTTGTCATCGTGGAGATAGCCATTGGCCAGTGTTTCAACCAAAACAAAAAGACACGGCAAGTTTTCGATGGAGCAACGAATACATGTTGAAGCAGTGATTTGTAATTGGTACAAAAGTGACTGGACGCGCCGTACTATTTAATTGCTAACGATATCGCTGTCTTTCATTGTTTAAGGAACTACAGCCTTGGTGCGCTGGAAACAGCTTGTTGTGCAGCGTGCGTCCTTTGGAACTAGACGCTGCGTGGAAGTAAAATAAAAATATCTAGGGACATAATTCGCTTGTGGATCTTGGCCAAGAACAGAAGCAGTGGTTGAGAGGATGTCTCCTAAATCTCCAAAGAAGCATCTGAGTGTGGGATGGAGAAAAAACTCCATCAAGCTCATTCCATCGCCGTCCTGCCTCGGTTTCCGATCAAACGATCAGTTAGGCTTTATCCTTCGAATATTGTCAGCATTTACGGTCCATCGATGCCTCGTTCGTTTCTAATGGGACGCGCCATCGCAGTAATCTTTTTGCGATCGATGAATCGCATAGTGCAAAGGCAAAGTGCAGCATTCTTTATCTCTGCGGCTCGCCCAGGCCGAATTGCTGTTGAGTTTGAGTTTGCTGCTGTGCACTACCAGAGATACTACATCGACCTGGATGATGCTGCGTCGCTGGCTGTTGCTGCTGCTGCTGGGACATGTGTCCATTTTGACTTGGGGACATTCCTGGGATCAGAAAGAAAATCGAAGTTAGAGATTGATTAGATTGATTAGATATTGTAAAACTCTCTTGAACTTAATATGATACAAATTTTCTTATTAAACTGCCAACATCTTAGTCGTTGATGTCGACCCTTCTCAAGTTATAAATTTTATTCTATCTAAAAAATCTAATTAAATTAAAATGTAATTTTTTAGATTTAATTAAATTTATGACTTGAGAAGGGTCGACATCAACGACTAAGACGTTGGCAATTTAATAAGAAAATTTGTATCATATTAAGTTCAAGGGAGTATCGAGAAGAAATTTTTTTACAGACATGAAGAAACAGAATTAAAATATAAAAAATTTCGAAACTTATATCATGGAATTCTCTTGAATAAATGGAAAGCAGAGTGACTGCAGCTCAGGAAATTTCTGAAGAAGGAATTTTAAACGAACATTTTTATTCCGGAAAATCAAAAATTGATCAGGGAATATAAAAAATGAAACTTTCAAGGATCACAAGTAATTCAGTGGTTCGATTTTAGGGAAAATAGTGGATTTCTTTTTCGAAAATGGGAATTTTTTTAACCGAAGGAAAATTTTTTTAAAATACTAATGGTGTTAATAAATGCAACATATATGTTAATAAATGTTAATAAATGCAACATGTTTACAATAAAAGAGAAAAAATGTCTCAGTTTATCTTTTCATGACCAAACTAAATCGGAGATTTCATCATGATATCATCAAAGGCTCTGTGTAATATTTCCAAAAAATAATTTTAACGATACGTTAAAGTTAATGACAGAGAAATTCCGACAGTAAATATTTCCGAACAAAAAATTTGACAACTTTAAAAATTAACGATATATAAAAATTTTCGACTGCTAAAATTGCGGACAAGAATTTAGATTTCTGGATTATGAAATTGACGCAATAAATCAAATTCGCGAAATGAGTCTGCTGCAATTCTTCAAAATCTTTTAAAAAATCCTCAAAAATCTTAGACTCTTGTCTAGAATCTAATAAAAAAAACTCCACAAACTTCTCGACATTCAGAATCCTTGGAATTTTCTAGAATTTTCTAAAATCCTGCATGAAATTTTCTGGACTTTTGGACAACCTTTTAGAATTTTCTAGAATATTTTTAATTTTTCATATCCTTGTAGATTCGTTGAATCTTCTGAAATCCCTCAAAATTTTCTACAATCTAGATTTTTTCGAGTGTTTTAGAATCTTCCAGACGAATTTTAAAAATTTTCTACAATCCTCCAGCATTTTTTAGGGCCTTCTAAAATCTTCCAACATCTTCTAAACTCTTAAAGATTCAAATTCTCCAGATTCTTTATAGTCTTATAAAATTTTCTAAAATCTTTTTAAAAAAAACGAAAATTTATTATAATTTTCAAAAATATTCTGCACTGTTTAAGAATCTTTTAGTATCCTCAAGAATCTTTTAAATTCTTCAATAAACTTCTAAAATCTTCTAGTCTCTTCTACATTTTTCTAGGACTTTCAACAAATCTGGAGATTCTTCCAAAATGTTCTAAAATCCTTTATCGCTTTCTAGGATCTTCCAGGATCATTTAAATTATTACAGAGATTTTTTAGGAACATTTTTTAAGAGTCATAAAATCTTCTAGTCTTCTACATTTTTTCTGAGGACTTTCAACAAATCCGAAAATTCTTCCAAAATGTTCTAAAATCCTTCATCGCTTTCTAGGACCTTCTAAAATCTTCTAGTCTCTTCTAAATTTTTGTTTTGAATTTTAGGAAGATTCTGAAAACAGTCACAAAGATTCTTGAAGATTATGGGAATATTTCTTAAATTGTGTAGGGTTCTAAATGATTCTGCAGACTTCTAAAACTTCTGCAGTTTAGAATATTCTTAAGTATTCTAGAAGATTCTGGAACAGAATATATATTTTGTAGAATATTGAAGAATTTTGAGATATTGAGATTTTATAATATTATTGCAGGCGGGGATTCTGGAGGATTTTAGGAGATTTGGGAGTCTTTCGTAGATTTTGAAGGATTCTAAAAGATTCTAAAAGAAGCTAGAAGATTTTAGTCGATTATAGAAAGGGGTTTAAAATTTTATCTAGCTTTTCAAAGAAAGATGAAAAAGTTTTTGAATGTCATAAGTTTTTTTCTCATAATTCTTGAAAAATTAATCCCAACTTTAAATATAAAAAGAGGGAAAAGGCAATAAAATTCTCGCATTTAAAGGGATTTTAGGGAATTTTGAGAATAATAGGGAGAAAAAAAGGGTAAAGGGGAAAATTAGGGGAATAGGGGACTGACTGTGATCCCTGAATTTTGCAAAGATAGCAAAACGTGAAATAATTTCAGTTTATTATAAATCCACCAGCCCTAAGTGCAATGACAGAATTTTCGTAATCGTTAGGTTTTTAAATTCATTAAAATTATGAATTTAAAATGTGTTCTGATTCATGTAATAGAGAATGTGAAGTTTTCTGTGAATAATTAAATTGCCTCGAACTTGTAAGTCCCGTTAAAGAAATTCATTAGGCAAAGGCCAACCTTTTTACATAAACGGAAGAGAAACATATGTATTTAACGAACTCACACAAGGAAAAGGCAAGAGATATGAATGACGGTCGTATTAGGAGTCGTAAGTGGAAATGGCACGATGGCGCAATCTCTTGAAACGACACTTGCCAACGAACTTCCGCGTTACCAGTATTTGTTATTACTCTGGTCGAATCGAATTGCTAGTCATTGTATAATCTATTTACGTGTTCAGGAAGATGTTACGAAACTTTTTACAAACTTGCCATTACAATTTTTATAGAAAAATTATAGAAATCGCTCAAAAAAAAAAGTGATTCAAATCCTGGTTAGTTTGAAAAGAAGCCTTAGGCAAAATATTTTAAAACTTTCAATTACAGAAAGTGGAATGAAATTTTAAATGAAACCTCTTGTTTGTAAATTAAAGTTTTCTTTCTTTCGAAATATTTTCTTCTTTTGGAGGAACCTTCTAGTCAGAGAGTTAATAATCGAAGGTTCTTGCGAGGAACAATTTTGAACTTTCAACCGGTGCGATTGTAAACATATTTTTCTCTTTTAAACCCGCTTCTTGTAACAAATCAATACTTGAACAGAATGGAATGAGGTGGCTAAAAAAGTATTTCCTACAATTTTCTTGAAACTCGTTTCAACTAAAGTGCACGTTAAAATGACATTAAACGTAACCGATTATTTATCAAATAAATGCTGCGGATGAACTAAACTGCAGACTAAAACAAAAAATCTGTAGAATTTCAAGAAAACCTCGAACGAAGCAGAAATTCTAGTCCACAAGAAAATCGGGTTCCTGCAACTTAAAATTCAACTCTCATGTATGAATTTTTCCATTATGAAATTATCGATTTGTAGGCAGATAGTAAAACATTCTGAAGAAATTATGCAAAGAGTTTGACATGACTATAGTTAGTAATGAATCTTCAAATGCTCAATGAAAGAATCTAACAGCTGTAAAAATGTTTTCACAGACATAATTTTGTTTATAGGAAATTAACTTTTTTCTTGATACTAGTATTAACCCTTTTAGGCATACATTTTTTTTATGTGAGAAAACAATTTTTCCTACGTCTAATGACAAATTTTTTTCTCGCATTGCAAATTTTCTAAGAAGTAAAAAAATATTTTTTCAATCTGATAGTGCCAAAAATAACTTATTTATACATAAAAAACTGCAAAAACCAAGGTGTAGCATATATGATACGCTGTGCATCAAAGGATTAATTCGTTAATTAATTACTTAGGTAGATTGAAAATTAAATCAATTTACAACATGAATTTGGAGTGGAGAGTTAAAGTAATTGAAAAATTGACATAAATATTACATCATGTACTAACCAGAAATTTAAAATCACAAATTTTATCAATGTTTATTTTATCAATTCACGATAAACCTTTAGTCTCTATTTAAACGTACTTTTTTTTTCTGATATCTAGGCCAATCAAATATTCTCAGCTTGAGTCAACAAATCCTACTAAAAGATTTGCTTACCCGACGGCGTTTTTTCTCCAGCCGACATTTTGGAGAACGCAAGTAGTGCGTCAGGAAAATTTGGAGGCGTAGCTGGAGTATTACATGGAGTGATCTGAAACACAAAAATAAAAAATTGATTAGACAAAAATAAAAATAAAACTTTCAATTACATACTTAGAGAAATTACCAACTGGTATTTTTCATGGCGAATTTGCATGCCTAAAGTTATTATCTCTTCTCTGTCTCATTGTTAATGATTTCTTCTAGAGAAAGTGATTTACTTCCTATATGGTTAGATGATTACTTGTGCACACTTGCTTTTGATAAAGTGGTTGTAAATATTATTCTTTTAAGATAAATCTGTAACAGAAAACTAATTTCATTTTCTTTAATTTCTTTATTTAATATTAATTACAAATTTTTTAATTACAAATATTAATTACAAATTAATTAAAAATTTCAGACAAAAGTTTTAAATAATAAGTGCTAAGGGCTTTCCTTCAAAACCTTTTATTATTATTGTAAAAGTTTTTTTTTTAATTTTTGGAAAAATTTGGGAACTGATCTGCTTAGGAAAACTAAAGGTTCAAAGCCTAAATCTCAAAATGTTGAAATTAACACAATACTACCGACCAAAGTAAAAAGATACATAAGTGAAATTGTCGCTTAGGTCGACTTTTCCATTGCTAGGTTTAAGAAAATAACCCTAAACCACAAAGTCACTTACGTATCTTT
>JBAGKK010520875.1:0-13248 GCA_037177015.1 Euceroptres primus
TATATATATATATATAGGTATATAAATTTTATATAAAATTGAATTATTATGAAATTAAACATTCAAATTTATTATGATGATGTTGAACAATAATAACAAATGTTTATATAAAATTTTTTATTTAATAAAAAAATAATAATTTATGACAATTTCTTAAGCAGAAAATTGGAGAAAATAACAAGAATTAATTGTCACGTTTATTAAAAATTTTATTGTACACATTTGCTCATTTTTACAAAAAGAACACAAAACAAGTAAAGAAATAATAACAAAAATAAGAAAAGAAAAAAAGAAATAATAACAAAACAATAATATTATTCAGAGATTGGGTCCTTACCGAAACAATTGAACAAAATTTTTTCATTTTGAAAATGTGCATTTTTGAAAAATCAGTATTAGAGAAGCCTTTGCAAACCCAAACATTTTTTTTCTCAAAATATATTAATCGGAACAAAAAACGTTAACTGATGGGATATTTCTTATCCTTACCGAGTATAATTCAGCGCAAGTGTCCAATTTTCAAAGTTCTCATTTTTGAAAAATCGGTACCAAAAAAAGTGTTTCCAACTGAAAAATATTTGGTGCTTCTGCATTTTCGTTTTTTTCTTCAGCACTTATAATTCGTCTATTCTTGCAGATTATAATTCTTTGAAAGAAAAATTGTATTTTACACATAAGAAAACTCTATTGGAGATGGAATTTGAAAAACACGAATTTTGAATTTCGGACAGTTGCGTTGAGTTGTACTTGAGCTACTTGAATTAAAAAATATTGCTGAGAAAAGAAAATTTAATTTGTAAACGATATTATAATTTTGGTCTTATTCATGTTATTTTATGTATTGTTACAAAATAACAGCATTTTCTGATGCATTGAATACGCCATTTTCGCAGTAGATCCTAATATTCAAAAATCATTTTTGCAGAGGGAAGTAACTATTAGCACTTACAAATAGTTAAATTTGACACTGCGAACATTAACTAACATTATATGTGTATATCAAATTAAAAAAGAAATTATGTTGTAACGAGTTCTAGATATTCTATTCTGGAATTACCCTTATTTGTTAGTTTTTCTGCCGAATTTAAAACCTGATAAAGGCACATTTGCATTATATTATTCCATTAGTTTTTCAAGAGGACAGTAGAACTTAATGTCGAAATAGCATGTAGACGCGTTGTTGCGACATAACTTTTAACAAATTTGATATAGACATATAATTTTTTTGAATGTTCCTAGTGGTAAATTTCACTACTTATAAGTGCTAATATTTACTTCTTTAACGCGAAAAAAAACCGAGAAACTTCAAAACTTTATAAAAATTAGTCGTTTGCTTTCTTAAGAGTCGCTGGAAAGATATTATACCACTGTGATTTTAGAGACCCGGTGGGAAAATAGTATCCCAAAGGGCGTTAAAGGGTTAATTCCCTTTGCAATAATGAATTTTGAATGTTGGGATGTACTCCGAAAATGGCGTATTCATTGTATTAGAAAATGCTGTTATTTTGTAACAATACATAAAATAACATGAATAAGACCAAAATTATAATATCGTTTACAAATTAAATTTTCTTTTCTCAGCAATATTTTTTAATTCAAGTAGCTCAACTACAACTCAACGCAACAATTGTCTTCAATTGTTTCGGCAAGGACCCAATCTCTTAATTATATTACTTTTTGTTATTATACTGAAAGCCCGATTTAAGGCCGGCTTCGGGGGTTGCCTCAATGGCCTTGGGCTTAAAGCGGGCGTCGCTAAAAGTAAACAAGTCAGGGTCGTATGAACTATTTCTGTTTGATTTATGTCCTGGAAGGCCTATTCCGGTCGGCATTCAACCGCACTTTTAGTATAGTTCTTTACTCATCTTGTCTTCTTTTTGCAAAAATGTGTGACTGTGTATACAAAAATGTGTAATTGTGTATACAATAAAATTGTTATTAAACGTGACAAGTAATTCTTATTATTCTCCCCAATTTTCTGCTGAAGAAATTGTCATAAATTATCATTTTCTTATTAAATAAAAAATTTTATATAAACATTTTTTATTCATTTCATTTCATATATTTATTAATCCAACAGTCTTGAGATTAATTATTATTGTTTAACATCATCATTATAAATCTGAATGTTTAGTTTCATAATAATTCAATTTTATGTAAAGTTTAATCTCTGTTTATAAAATTGAAATTTTTTTATATACAATATCATAAACTTTTGAATACTTTTTATTATTTTATCACCAATTCTTTGTGAAGGAGTAATAAGATTAACTTTATTCGATTAATGAAAAAAGTTTCTCACGCATTATCGCATTCGATAAAGTTTTATTCTTTAAAACGTAAATTATTATAATTCAAAGAATTTTCGACGAAATTTTAACAATATCCATGCAACTTTGATAGATTAGCATCTTCTATTACATTAATTTTATTATTTAATACATTTATTTGATACATTTGCATTTTCCAATTTTTAATTGTATCTTTAAGCTTCGCGAGCAAAATGCTACTAGCAATGTACTTGGATGCAATTGAAGCCGCCTTTATCAGACTTTAAGAGGTTTTTTTAAATTTCTAACGATGAAAAATGAACCTATTGTAATTACAGCATTACCTTCTAACGTCAAAAACGTACAATTATAATTGCAACAATTTAGATATTTATTTTGATCCTCTTATTAATTATAATGCGAGATTACTTTAAGGTTACTTTAGGGTTACTTTATGGTTACGCTGTAGCGTAACGCTTGCGTTCAGACAGTAAGACAATTTTTAGATCTCTGAACTTTTGATTCATCTTCTTCGCATAACTTTTTGTACAATTTTTTTTTAAAATATTTTTAGAAACTGTTTGTTGATTGTTTTTTTTGTCTTTTCCATGTTCAGTTTCTGGTTTTTAGAGATGGAACTAAAAAGGGTTACTTCCGATTAGCATACTATGATTTTAGATGTTAGAATTAACATTTGACTCCCTGGTTTTCAGCATGCAAACGAATGCATGACAAAGTAAGTTTACAACGTCTGGCTGATACTCTCGCTGGTTTTGTTCCTGTTTCATTGGAATTTTCAAGTAGACATTCGCTTTTCTTGCATAACTCATGTATAGTCAAGTCTAGACTCTTCCGAGCGATGCACGACAAAAAACTCTATGTCGTTCTCTCACACTATGCTTTTGACCTAACCTCTTCTCTCCTACGACATCCGTTTCGTCGTCTAGCCGACTACATAGTTACACGCAATCAGTCGTACTCTTTGTCCTGTGACCCAGATAGGTAAGACGGCGTGAAACATTTGCAAACGTACAAGTCTAGTTGCGCTTGGACTCGGTCGCTTTATAACTACGCCTTTCAGATCCACTTCAACCATTCCTCTTCAATAACTTCCCACTTATGTGACACAAATTGCACTTGCATTATTACTCCGCTTTGTGTCCTAGTTTTCTTATTTATCAAATTAAATCTTAGATTGGATTTATTTTTTAATTTCTAAGTTAGTTAGTTGGAAGTTAGTTAGTTAGCTAAGTTAGTTAAATTGGCATAGTACTCCAGGCATTACGTCGGAAAAAAGGGTCTTTTACCGACTTCATTTCAAAACGCAGTTTTTTTCATAAAACGCATCTTCGAGGGCTCCATATTCATACCTTAGGTTTTCTAGAACAGATCAATTGCGAAAATTGATTTTTCGTTGTTTTTTTTTTGTTGAAAAAGGTGCAAAAAATCATATTTGCGGGGATTGATGCTTTCCAGTTCATCGGATGTAAAAAGTGGTCTTAGAAAAAATAAAGTAGATGAAATTCTGCGCAAAACAAAAAAAATCAATATTCTATCTTCAATAGGTTCCGACACACTAAATCCAGAAGTATTTTTAAAAAATTGAAAACTATACTGAGAAAAAATACTTTTTAATCTATAGCTTATGCTTTTGCGATCTGCGAAAAACAGATGCTATAGATTTCAAATAATATGCTCTGGAATTCATAGCATTGCTGTTGAATAAAAATCTACTATTTTTAATCCATTTTTACCGTTTTTGAATCAACAATGATACTGTAAATTCCATAGTATATTATTTTAAATCAATAGCATCTGCTTTTGGCAGATCGCAATAGCATATGCTATGGATTCAAAAGTATTTTTTTCTCAGTGTACATTACTACGACATAAACATATCTATGTAGTGGTTATATAGTTGTCAATTGTTGTAACGTTTTTATATTTTTGGATTGAGTGTGAAGTTGCGGTTTTTCCAAAAAAAAAAAAAACCCAAGTTTTTACTATTTTGTGCCAAAAACCACTACTTTTCAGAACTGACTCTGCCCCGTGAAACCTACTAGCTTTATGAAAAAGTGTTTCGCAAATGGATGAAACTAGACTTAATTTTTCAGTCATTTAAAAAAAAAGGGAAATGTTCTAGCTCTAATAGGTCATGAGTTATGATCTCTTAAACTTAATCATTTTTGGCCTATTTTTAGGGAAAATCGCCATGGGTTCAGTTTTTTCAAAATACGTCGTTCCAGAATGAACCTACGTTAAAGACGCCAGAGGATAAAATAAAGTATATGAAATTCTGCGTAATCTGAAAAAATAGAAAAAATAAGAAAAAATAGAAAACCCTCTAAAATTTTATAAAATCCTTTATGAAATCTATAACTTTCAACGACCTTTTAGAATCGTCTAGAATACACTACCGGTCAGAATTGAGGGACCACCTGTTTTTAGATGATTGCTTAAGTTTTCCTAATTTTAATTATATCATAGATAAAATTGTTTTTTTAAAATAAGTTGAGAGCTATAAAAATTCTGTAAGAAATTCCCTAAAAAATTTTCCGATTTTTGTCTTTCTAGAATCTAAAAAATACTCCACAAATTTCTAGATCTACAAAATCTTTGGGACCCTTTAAAATTTTATAAAATCCTTTATGAAATCTATAACTTTCAAAAACCTTTTAGAATCATCTAGAAGACACTATCGGTCAGAATTGTGGGACCACCAGTTTTTCGATGATTGCTTAAGTCTTCTTAATTTTAATTATACCATAGATAAAATTGTTTTTGAAAAATAAGTTGAGAGCTACCAAAATTCTGTAAAAAATGAGCCTAAGATAAAGACATTTTGTCAATGTTTTAATAAGATATTTAAATAATAGGGCAAATTTAAATTTTTTCTTAAACTTTAAATAACATCTGAAATATTAAACGTTTTTCAATGTTCTTGGACTAATTTTAAAGATAAATCTCTATACAATTGCACCAACTTATCACCATTATTTGTGTTAGTTGTTTCTTCCATGTTGTAGGTCATTAAAATCGGAACAAAAAAGTTGTAAAAATTCTAAGATATCTCATCTGTAGGGAAATAACAATAAAAATTAAATGAATATATATTTTAAACAAATTTGATAGAAACTTCATGATTACTTTTTTAAATATATTTCACAAAAATCTTTCTCAGCAGAAAAAGTACTTAAAACTTTCCACCTTTATTGTTCCAACTTATTGTTTTATTATTATTCCTTTATTGTTACTTTATTGCTTGCCCCATGCAAGCAAAAAATTGTACAATAATGTTGATAAGTTTGTACGATTCTATAGAAATTTAACTTTAAAATAAGACCAAGAACATTGACAAATGTTTATTATTTCACATGTTATTTAAAATTTAGGAAGATATTGAAATTTTCACTACTTTTGAAATATCTTAACAAATTTACAAAATGCCTTCATCTTGAGCTCGTTTTTTTTACGGAATTTTGATAGCTTTCAACCTATTGAGAAACAATTTTATCTCTTATATAATTAAAATTAAGAGGACTCAAGCAATCATCGAAAAAAAGGTGGTCTCAAAATTCTGACCGGTAGTGTACCTATTTTAAATTTTCCGAATACTTGTAGATTCGTTAGATCTTCTGAAATCCCTCAAAATCCTTTAGAATCTTCCAGATTTTTCTTCAATTTTTTATTTATTAATTTATTATATTTATTATATTTATTAATTTTTCATTCTTTCAAAGGCTTCTTGATTTTTCCAAAGTTTTCTAAAATCCTCAAGCATTTTCTAGGACGTTCTAAAGAAAATCATTCAAGAGCTTTTGAACTCTTACAGAGTTATCCAAAATTTTCCGTAGTCTCCTAAAATCTTCTAAAGTTTAGAATTGGGGATTTGAGAATTTGAGGATTCTAGAAGACTTGGGAACACACTAGCATATTTTGTAGAATATTAAAGAATTTTAGGGTATTCTTTAAAATTTTATAAGATTATTATAGGAGAACCCAAAAAACTGTAAAAGATTATGGACGAATCCTGAAGAATCTAGAAGACTACAGAAAATTTGAAGATTCTAAAAGGTTTGAGAAAATTTCCGGAGTCTTTCGTAGATTTTTGAGGATTCTAAAAGATTATGGAGAATTCTGGAAACTTGGAGAAGATTCTAGAAAGATATGTAAAAGTTTAGAATATTTTAGAGGATATTATAACATTCTAAAACAGCTTATCTTGTTGATTTCTATTGACCCTCTGCTTATAAAATTTGTTCGTTTTTGCATGGACTTTAGGGTCGAATAATTAAAAAAAGCTGTGTTTTTTAAAACCAAATTATAATACTAAAAAAATTTAAATAGATGTAAAAAATTAAGAAGACAATGAGTGAGTCTGGACGTTTAAGAGGTTTGAAATTCTAGAAAATTCTAACAGATTATAAAAAATTTTTGAAAATTATGCAAGATTCAAGAAGAATTTGGAGGATCTTGAAAGAGTCTGGTCCAGATTCTTTCAATCCTCGAGGATTCTGGAAGACTATTTCCAAATTATTTAAATTCTACACTATTCCATGGGATAGTGCAGAATTTTCTGAAGAATTTAAACAGATTTCAAATAAGTTTTGAACATTTCGTAAGATTTTAGGAAATTCTGGGAGTCTTTTGTGGATTGTGGAGAATTTTCAAATCATAAGCTTTTAGAATGTGAGAAGCAAAGTCACATTTCAGCATTGCAATAAGTTTCATCGGAGAACGAAATTTAAACAAAAATTATTCCTATTTTCCACAAAAAGAAGTGAGAAGAGACCAAAATTTTTAAAAAAGTGGAAAAATTGACCCAATTCAGAAAGTGTGATTAAACGCAACCTCTTCTAAAAGAAACTGTCGCACACTGAAAAAAATGGGCTTGTCCAACTACTTTAGTAGTTGGACAAACTACTTTAATATTTACAAACTAATTTAATATTTACAAACTTTTACTAGTTGATATAACTATTCAAATTGTTGCTGCTATAAACTGAATAATTACGCCTACTAATAAAATAGTTTTTTCAACTAATAAAGTCGTAGGGGCATGTGTTACAAGTCAAAGTAGTTGGTCCAACTAACCATTTTTTTCAGTGAAAAAAGTGACTCGCTGGCAGGCCTGTAATTTGGAAGCATTTAAAATCGAGGACTTGAAAGTCTTCCAAATATTAATGATAAAAATCCGTTTCTATCATATGTTCCTTATTCCTCTCTGTTATAAAAACTCTATCAATTTATCATATTCCGCAAATGATATCAAATTCCCAGAATGCGACTATTCTCTGGTCGTTTTATGCAAATGATGCATAACCTATACTAGAATCAAGCAACTCGATTGTTGATGGGGGTTCTGGAATTTTTCTGGATCCCTGATCGTGTCGCTACTTAAGATGCTCGTGGCACGCAAGCTCACGCCGGAAGTGCGAATAAGAGCGATCACGTTGCACGACTAATTGATCCTCTATCCCGTTAACATCAGCCATGAGAAGTTTATGCGTTCCTCGTACATGAAGGAATAGGAGCAATGTTTAAGTTGTGCTGCACGCGCTGCTGATTTCGAGGTTAACCTAGAATTGTAGACTGCACACAAGATTAACGCACCAAGGACGAATGACTAGCCCGCCAGTCGAATCATCCAATGAAACCACTCGACGAATTTGCGAAACCATCTGCAGACGCGAATTCTAGACGATTGGGCGCGACGAGAGGAGAGATCAATGAAGATATTTTTGCTCATATTGGCATACTCAGACTCATCAGTGATGCATAAACGTCGACAAGTCTGGATGCTTCTACAAATTTTATTATTCAAAATGTCTCAGCTCTGCAGCTTTTGGAACTCAAATATATTTATTATCGGATTTTATAAATTCAAAGCGTTCTGAATAGCTTAATTTATCTTGGTTTAAATCCTTGATTAAAGAAACGAAAATATATGACGCATGGGGGAAAAAAGAGATTTACAGAATTTCAATTTTAAGCCTTGGAATTTCATGATTATTGATGTGACTGAATTCAAATATGTCATTAGATTTCGATGAGGGGTTAACCACTGGCAATTTTGATGTACACCTGAACTGAAAAATTCGAAGAATTCAAAAGAGTTCAAAGAATATACGGTGAATTAAAAAGAATTCGCAGAATTCAAAGAATACAAGGAGAATTCAAAAGAATTCAAAGAATTTAAAAAATACAAGGTGAATTAAAAAGAATTCAAAGAATACAAGATGAATTCAAAACAATTCAAAAAATACAAGATGAATTCAAAAGAATTCAAAGAATACAAGGTGAATTCAAAGAATACCAGATGAATTCAAAATAATTCAAAGAATACAGGGTGAATTCAAAACAATTCAAAAAATAGAAGATAAATTCAAAAGAATTCAAAGAATACAATGTGAATTCAAAGAATTCAAAGAATACCAGATGAATTCAAAAGAGTTCAAAAAATATAAGGTGAATTAAAAAGATTTCAAAAAATTCAAAGAATACTAGATGAATTCAAAAGAATCCAAAGAATACAAGGCAAATTCAAAAGAATTCAAAGAATACAAGGCGAATTCAAAGAATTTAAAGAATACAAGGTAAATTTAAAAAAACACAGGAAAAACGAAGTGTTATTTTTACCCTGATTTCGGTGTGGTATTTATCTACAACAAAAATTAACTTCACTCAGTAAATTTTACCCAAATATCGGTTAATTTTTCTTTTGTTTTTCCATGTCAGCACATGTATTTTGAAAGATGGGAAGTTGTCCGAATAAAAATTTACTTCTCTAAAAAATTACTTGGAACAAATTTTATCCTTAGGTTTTTCTATGAATTCAAAATAAGAATACAAGGTGAATTCAACAAAAAAAATTTAAATACAAAATGAATTCAAAGGAATTCAAAGAATACAAAGTGAATTGAAAACAATTCAAAAATTGCAAGATGAATTTAAAAGAATTTAAAGAATATAAGGCGAAATTAAAAAGAATTCAAAGAATTTTACAGAATACAAGGTGAATTCAAAACAAAACGGGAAAAACGAAGTTTTTACCCTGATTTTGGTGTGATATTAAATGCAACAAAAATGAACTTCACTAGGTAAATTTTATCCAAATATAGGTTAAATTTTATTTTGTTCTTCCTTGACAACACATGTACATATTTTGAAAGACGCGAACTTGTTTAAATAAAAATTTATGCCTTTAAAAAATGACTTACAACGTATTTTATCCTTAGTTTTTTCTGTGAATTCAAAATAAGAATAAAAGGTGAGTTCAAAAAAAAGTTCGAATACAAAATGAATTCAAAATAATTCAAAAAATACGAAATTCAAAGAATACGAATTCAAAGAATTCGAAAGAATTCAAAGAATACAAGGTGAATTAAAAAGAAATCACATAATTCAAGGAACACGAGATGAATTCGAAAGAATTCAAAGAATACAAGGCGTAATACTTTTGAATTCTTTAGATTCAAAAGAATTTAAAGAATACAAGATGAATTCAAAAGAACACAGGAAAAACGAAGTGTTATTTTTACCCTGTTTTCGGTGTGATATTTACCTGCAACAAAAATTAACTTCACTGGCTAAATTTTACCCAAATATCGGTTAAATTTTCTTTTGTTTTTCCATGACAACACATGTATTTTGAAAGAAGTGAAGTTGTCTGAATAAAAATTTATGTCTTTAAAAAATGAACTGCAACATATTTTATCCTTAGTTTTTTCTGTGAATTCAAAATAAGAATACAAGGTAAATTCAAAAAAAAAATTTTTAAATATAAAATGAATTCAAAAGAATTCAAAGAATACAAGGTGAATTCAAAGAACTCGAAGGAATTCAAAGAATACAAGTTGAATTCAAAGAATTCGGAAGAATTCAAAGAGTACAAGGTGAATTCAAAGAATTCGGAAGAATTCAAAGAATACAAGGTGAATTCAAAAGAATTCAAAGAATTCAAAAAAATTCAGGAACAAGTGTACCTGAATTTAGTTGTGGTTAACCCGTTGGATTTCAAAAATTAAAAATTGCGGATCCAATGTGTCGAATTGAATCTATAAACACAAAAAGTAATTAGATTTCTCTATAAAACTTTGAGGTTTTTGAGGTCCCTAATTTCGAATTTGATTTTGTATCCAAGGTGGAAAAATTCTATAGAATTTATGTAGAATGCATTCTATAGAATCCGCACAAGAATTCTACTCTTTATATAGAGTCCTCATAAGAATTCTATTCAAATTTATATAGAGTCCTCACAAGAATTCGACAATACCGAAATTTTATATAAAATTCTATAGAAATTAAACTAGAATTCTTGTAGAATTTTTGTGAAACCTCTATAGAAATTTGAGTAGAATTCTTGTAAAGCCTCTATAGAAATTTGAATAGAATTCTTGTGAGGATTCTATAGAATGCATTCTAAATAAATTCTATAGAATTTTTCTGCTTGAGTAGATGAAATTTTGACATCACCTTCAGATTCAGCGATTTAAAAAACCTTTGGATACCAACTCTCATAGAATTTTAAAAAATTCTAAATGTTATTAAAAAGTTTAAATTCACAATATTGAAGTTAAGTATAAAGCTGACTCATCACTTTCAACATAAAATCACTCAAAATAAATTTTTTTTTAAAGTTTTGAATATATTGAAAAGTCTGGAATTGGAAGCAAGATTGAAGGCTGAACAGTTTAAGGCAAGTCTAAATGCTTTTATGTTGGGATTTTAAAGCTTCCAGATTCTCCAATAAAAACCTCATCATTTTGAAGTCTGTTGCGCCAAAAATTGAAAGATTTTCAAAAGTACAAACGTCACAATTTTAATGATTTAAATTTATCTGCATACTGACTTAAAACAATCTAACATAGTCCATTAGCATGTTAAAAGCACATCGATAATTAAATACGGTCCCTGAGCTCGATTCTGTAACCTTCTTTTTTAACCTCGTCATCGGGATCTTGATCATTAAACACATGTTAATGACTCAGAGTAATAGCCAGTATCTCTTTACGTTCCAATAAAATTCTAACATATCCTGCATTTTACAGCTCAACTAAAATTTTTTTAAACTTTCTAAAACTTAATCATAAAAAAAATAATCTGAAACCATTAAAATAAAAATACTAAAGAAAAAAGTTAAAAGAGAGCATTTTTTCCAATAAGATAAAGGCATCGATTAGACATTTCAAAAGACATTCCAACGGATCAAGAATCAAGACTTTTGCCATTCAATGAAATACCACTTGTGAGAAGATGTGCCATCTAGTGGCAGACATCAAAACTAACATCTGGCTCGAAATTTTGAACTCTCAACAAAAACAAGACTCAGATCCCTCATTTTCAAGCAGTTCACTGGCCTTTCTCAAATTACCAGGAGCCAAAGAGGTATATAAAATTAAGAATCCCTAATTAAAACAAGTGTCTCTTTCTTTCTTGCAACTGAGATCGAATTACTCCAAAACGGCATTTGCGGGACACTCGACATGCGTGGGGAGTAAGAAACGAGATGGTTGTGAGAAAAAAAAAAGAAATATGAGGGGGCGGAGGATGGCGGTACCACACCGCCAGGTTGCAGACCGAGGCTGGCCAAGGCCAGAACTGAGTCGCAGAGCCAGATTATTTTTAGCGCTTCCTACTATTGTGTAAAGACAAGTGTCTAGGTCTTCGCTTTGGGTAGCCCTCCGTTATGCGTATTCGCACCTCCTCCCACTCGAAGACCAGTTTCTCCCTCTTCTTTTCAACAAAGTTCTGTTTTTTCTTTTTTATTTTCTCCCTCCCTATTCCTTCCCTACTCGACGACTCGCCACTGAACGCGTGGCGCCACTCATACAGTCAATTCTTTTTTTCGACTATTCCAAAAGTTCTATCATAAGAAGAACGTCGTAAATCACTTACGAGTGGAAAAATTATGCAATTATGCGATCATACGCGGAGAAACTGCGAAAAGACTAGTGCCAAGTGGACAGTCGAGTCACTCTATTCTCCTTTCACCCTCCATCCCTCTTCTTTTTCTTTTCGTCCTCGAGCCCTTTGTGCTTCTTTTTTCGCTCTTTGCGAGTGCTGAAGTCGATTTTTTTATGAGTATAATAAAAAGTTTTGGGAAAGAAGAGACTACGTGGGTTTTATTTTACAATCGAAAATTTTGTAAGCCCAGGGTCAGAATTTTTGAGGATTAAGAGTCATTTATTTAGGGAGGTTCGGTTTCAGTTGATGCTGAAAGAAGAAGCGTGTTGTTTTGAATATTTCGGAAACTGAAAGCAACCTAGTCCAAATTGGAAACATGAACTTCTAACTTTCATAATGTTAAACACAGTAAAACGCCGATCCTCAAATCTACACCACTTTTGGTGTTGTTTCTAGGTACAACAAATTTGAGAACATCTTTCTCATTTTGAGAATCTAGTGATAAAGTGTTGAATTGAGACTGCTTTTTCTCAATTTGAGAATAGTAGAATCTCGAATCGAACTTTCATCCAGCTGTCAAAACAATTTTGTTCCCAGCTATTTTCACCAAATGGATGACAATTGTCAAGTTATAGATAATATAAATGATATAATTTTTTATTTCCTTTTATTCAACAGCGTGTTCCTGTGATTTCAAATTTTGAGGTGTTTTGATACATAGGTTGAGATGACACTATTTTGTCATGCCATTCTAAGATTTAAAGCCGATGCAGATAAAATTCCCTAGCAACATGATACAGTCGGACCTGTACACATAACCTGTAGTATTTAATATGTGTTGTATGTTTAATCTCCACCTTTTTGTATTAACCCTTAAAGGACACACCTCCAAATAATTCCATAAAGGACACATGGGGTCTCATTGACCCTATCGACTTAAAATAGCTCTCAGATCAAAAGTAAACGATATTTTTGACTTAAAAAAATCATGAGTAATGTTGAAACAATACAAAATAGGAATAAAATATTTCCAAAGCCTCAGTGATAATTTAACTATTCGAAAAAAATACTT
>JBAGKK010520886.1:0-13248 GCA_037177015.1 Euceroptres primus
TATATATGTATATACATTTTCAGAATTAAACATATCGACCTTGAAATGATTTCAGGTTGAATCGAAGAAAATAACCATATATTTGTTGGCCAGAAAAAAAATGTTTTTCAAATTTTTCATTTTTTAAAAAAGTGAAAATTAAAAATTTTCAAATGCTTTAAAATACATATATGAAATTTTTTTTCTGGATAATAAAAATATGCCTATTTTCTTTGATTCAAACTGAAGCAATTTCAGGGTCAACATATTCAATTTTCAAAATATCTATATATACTTAAAATTTTTTTAAAAATCACATTTTTTGCTCATTTTTAAAAAATCATAATTAAACAAAAAAAATTTTAATAATAATTTTGTTTTAATTTTTGTTACTAAAAACTCTATATAAAAAAAATTCGCCCTAAATTTTCAACCCTTAAATTTATTTTTGTTAATTTTCAAAATTTTGAATTTGGCGGCTCTGGTGGAACCCAAAGATATTTTTTAATTTGCATAAAAATTTAGTGACAATGGTACCAACTCACAACTTTCCCTACCTCTGTAAATTTATTTTTTTTAAAAAAGAAAAAAATACGAGGTAATTAATTTTTTTTAGGTATTTTTTCAGGGGATAAACCCTACAAATTTGTTTAAACTTTTTGAAAGCGGGTCTCTAAATTTTGCAACTCTAAATATTTTTAAAGGTCTACTAGTAAAAATGATACCTTTTTAAAAACAAATTACCCCGTATTTTTTCTTTGTTTAAAAAAAATAATTTTAAACATTTTTAATTTTTACAACGTCCCTAGCTACCTTTAATTTTTTTTTTGCAAACGTGTAAAAATACGGAAAAATTTATTTATTTTTAGGTATTTTTTCAGAGGGTAGCCCTAAAAGTTTGCCTAAACTTGTTGAAAACGTTTCTCTAAATTTTGCATTTTAAGTTTTTCTTAAAAATTTGACTCTTCAAAATTATGTGCATTTAAAATAAAAATTGACTCGTTTTTTTATTTTTTCGATAAAAAAATTTATATGACTCACAGACAATAAAACGTCTTGCGGCACCTCTAAAAAATTTTCAAACGAAAAAAGAAAAAATACGTCGTAATTTTTTTGCAAAAAGACACCAGATTTCAACTTGGGAGCAGCAAAAAAATTAAAATGTATTTTTTGTGGGCACCCTTATATATAATACTCAAGCCAAAATTAACATCCAATATTATAAACAATTATATGTATATATAATATATAATAATTATTATATAAATAATATTATAATATAAATATATATTATATATAAACAATTATATATATATAAAATTATTATTATAATAAAATTTCAACATTTTAGATGACATCGTTTAAAAATTATAAATTAAAATAATCAATCAATCTACAAATCACGACACAAAAATTGCTAACTATTAAAAATATTTTTTGAGGTTTAGAGAAATCACTTAATATTGATTTTAATCTTGAATGATTTGATTAATTTGATTCATAAAAAGTGGAATTCTTTTATCTGTGTGCTAGAAAAATGTTTAGTCAAATTAAAAATAGTCTTTTTAGTTTAAATTAAAAAAATAAAATCCTTAAAAATAGTTTGTTTTTTGTTTTAAATTTAAAAAATAAACTCCTTAAAAATAGTTCTTTTTTGTTTCAATTAATGTATAATGCAATTTTAAACAAATGTGTATTAAGTTTTTATTTTATTTTAAATATTTTGTAAAAATACAATTTTGGGGGATAACCACCTTCGTTAAATTCATAGGTGTCAATTTTCTAAATATCTAAATTCTGAAAAGCCCCCATGTAAAACGATTCGACCAGCTTCTCAGAAAAATCAACTCTCTTTTGCTCCCCTTATAAAAAAGGCCACCCAGCAGTTTCCCAGGAAGATTCTAGCCGTTTCCTGCGGGCTTTGTTTGCGCGCGCAGTTTGAGATCAAGCCAACAATGGATGAATTCAAGCCGATCTGTTTACAGAACATGGGTCAAGGACAAGGAGCCTTCTTTACACGTAAAATAGATAATCGACTTCCGCAAGTAAAGATATTTCAAACTTAAAAAAAATAAAATAAAAATAATCCTACATAAAAATAAGAAAATAATAATAATAATAAAATAATAAAATTATAATAACAAAATAATATCAAAATAATCATAGAATAATAAAAATAATAACATAATAGTAATAATTTATTCCACATGTATGGTCTTTCAGCCTTTTACATTTTGTTCCCCCAAGATGATAATTTTAATAATAATAGTACTGTAAAAGAAAAAAAAAACCTTAAAACTTCAATGGTATCATAACATTTGGCGTATTAATACAATAATAAATAATAAAATTGTAAATATATTTAAATAAACGTTTAAATGTAGACCTAATCCATTTCAAATCAGGTATTCTTTCGAAATCTGCCAGAAAATATAGAAAATATTCAATTAACAAAATGGTGGCAGTTTTTCTGAAAATATTTATTAGTCAATTTTCTCAAAAAACCCAAACTTATATTTTTTCACAATTTTTTGTTGAATTAGTACTATTATAGGGAAGACATCTACCTTGTGAGTTTTATGCGGGCTAAATAACTTTTGTGGCTAGGAGAATTTTTTTTCATAAAATCGAATTTTCGCATTTTTCTCGAAAACAACTATAGATACGAAAAAATGTTAAGAAAATAGTTTACACAATTAAAAAAGTTCTATAAAAAGTTCTTTTACTCATTTGTGATATCTTGCACCATTTCCGAGAAAAATAAAAAAATTCAATTTTCATACACAACAAAATTTTTTTAGAACTTTTTGAACTATTTTCTTAACATTTTTTCGTATCTGAAGTTGTTTTCGAGAAAAATTCGAAAATTCGATTTTATAAAAAAAATTCTCCTGGCCACAAAAATTATTTAGCCTGCATAAAACTCCCAAGATGTTTTCTCTATAATAGTACTAATTCAACAAAAAATTGGCAAAAAAAATATAAGTGTGGGTTTTTTTAGAAAATCGACTATAAATATTTTCAGAAAAACTGCTGCCATTTTGGTAATTTTGAACATTTTTTTAATTCTCTGGCTAATTTCAAAAGAAGACAATAAACGCTACCAGAATCTGAGAAGAAATCTTAAATACATATCTCAATTAGGTTAAAAATTATGGAAGTTTAAAGACAAAATTTGGGTCTTTTTGAAAAACAAAGCAAAAAATTCAAATACCCATAACTTCGTAGACATTTTTTTTCACAAATCCCAAAAATATGTATCACCTAATTTACTCTAAAAAAACAACATATTTTGTCCCCGAGAGATTCTGCGACTTCAAGTGTAAAACCTGCCTAACTTGAAATGGATTCGGTCTGTATAATCATCGAAACATTTTTTTAATTAACCAAAAGTTTAAACAAAAAATTTGGGTAACCAAAACAAACAATTTTAGTATAACTAACAAATTGTTAACAAATTGTAAGTTGTTTAACTAAGTTTTTAAATGTTTTTCAGTTTAAACAAACAGTTTTTCGAATTAAACAAATACTTTAAACACAAAATTTGTGTAAAAATCAAACAATTTCAGTCTAATGACTTGTCAACAAATTGGAAATTGTTCATCTAAATGTTTAATCAACGAAACCAAATACTTTAAACAAAAAAATGCGTAAATGAAACAAACAATTTTAGTCGAACCAACGAATTGTTAACAAATTGTAAATTGTTTAACTAAATCTTTAATCAACGAAAAATTTTTTTTAATTAACCAAATGCACCTCAAACAAAAAAATTGGGTAAACACAAACAATTTAAGTCTACCTAATGAATTGTTAATATAATATTTGGATATTATTTTAACTGAGGGTCGATACAACTCCTTCCTTAAACATAATGAATTGTTAAAACTACAATAGCATAACGTTTGGCACATTATTCTAGTTACAATAATAAAATAATAAATAATAAAATTGTAAATATGTTTAAATAAATTTTTAAATGTATAATCAACGAAACATTTTGTTTAATTAACCAAATACTTTAAACAAACAATTTGGATAAACAAATCAAACAATTCTAGTCTAACTAACGAATTTTTAAATTGTAAATTGTTTAATTCGTTTACTCCCTTAGTTTAAGTGTTTAATTAACGAAACATTTTTTTAATTAACCAAATACGTTAAAAAAAAACTTTGGGCAAATAAAAAAAACAAAACAAACAATTTTAGTCGAACGAATTGTTAACAAAATGAAAGTTATTTAACAAAATGTTTAAATGTTTAATCAACGAAACAGTTTCTCCGAATTAACCAAATACTTTAAACACAAAATTTGTGTAAAAAAAACAATTTTAGTCTAACGAATTGTTAACAAATTTTAAGTTATTTAACTAAATGTTTAAATGTTTAATCAACGAAACAGTTTTTTCGAATTAACTGAATATTTTAAACACAAAATTTGTGTTAAAAATAACAAAAAATTTCAGTCTAACGAATTGTTAACAAATCTTAAATTGTTTGACTAAATGTTTAGTCAACGAAACAGTTTTCTCAATTTAAATAAATAGTTTCAACGCAAAATTTGTGCAAAAAATAAACAATTTTGGTTATCGAATGGTTAACAAATTGTAAATTGTTTAACTAAATGTTTAGTCAACAAAACCAAATACTTTAAACAAAAAAATGGGGTAAACAAAACAAACAATTTTAGTCTAACGAATTTTGAAAAAATTTTAAGTTGTTTAACTAAATGTTTAAATTTTAATCAACGAAACAGTTTTTTCGAATCAACCAAATACTTTAAACACCAAATTTGCGTAAAAAAACAAACAATTTTAGTCTAT
This sequence comes from Euceroptres primus, assembly GCA_037177015.1. NCBI lineage: Eukaryota > Metazoa > Arthropoda > Insecta > Hymenoptera > Figitidae > Euceroptres > Euceroptres primus. The sequence goes on from JBAGKK010520886.1 coordinate 4,803, forward strand.
CGAATTGTTAGCAAATTGTAAATTGTTTAACTAAATGTTTAATCAACGAAACCAAATACTTTAAACAAAAAATTGGGTAAACAAGACAAACAATTTTAGTCTAACGAATTGTTAAAACTACAATAGTACTATAACATTTAGGGTATTAAACTATAGTTAAAATAATAATAAAATCGTATAATAAAATAATCCTATATAATATTATAATTCTAAATTTGAAAAAGTCCCTAAACTACGTGGTTATCGATATTTTTTTATCTGTGTCAAAGGTTATCTGTTATCTACCTTATCTTTGCTTATGTTTTGTGATATTACATAATACAATAGTATATTGTATGAGTTAACTTTATCCGAAATGAGAAAAACAGAATCTCAAGAAAAAAACAAAAATAAATCGTTTTGTGAAAACAAGTTTAACTCAAAGTAGGTAAATAGGTTAAACGAAAAATTGTTATTAGGTAATATTGATGTATCACTACCAACCAGGTTAATGATTGTAATTAGTAGTTATTGATTGTATAATATAATCAGTTAATTACTGTGATTAAAGAAACAAGCTAACATTCTTTTTCTAATAAGAAAATTGTTATAGTTTTTAAAACATATTCAAATCATCAATTTGGTTTTTTAAAAATCTTCTTGCATTTTCAAAAAAATGAAAAAAAAATTGTTGTATAAAACAAAATAATTAGAATACTTTTTTGATTCAAGCTGAAAAGATTTCCGACTCGTTATGTTCCAAATTTCTAATAATAAAAAGTTTGTTTACAAAATTCTTTTGTAAAACACTTTTGTTGCACTTTTTCAACAAGAAAAAAATATAACGAACAAAACTTGTAATTTTTAATTAAAAATGTTACATTATTGTTTATTACCAAAAACTGTAGGTACCGATAATTCATCATAATTATTGTACCAAAACCCATAGATTTTTTTTCAAAATTGTGAATTTTTAACCGATTGCAAAGTTTTTTTTTTACTTTTTTCGAATGTTACTAGAAAAATTTTTTGCTAGGCTTTTAGGATTCGATGAATTTGAGCCTTTTCACTCAGCCCTGATATTAAAAAAAATAGAATAATAATTTTTACAATTAAAAATTAATTGAAAATTTTTACAATTAAAAATTATTTTTTAAAAATTGTTACAATTAATTTGTTAAAAAATTTTCACAATTCATTTTTTTAAATTTTTACAATTAAAAATTATTTTTTTAAATTTTTACAATTAAAAATTATTTTTTTAAATTTTTACAATTAAAAATTATTTTTTAAAATTTTTACAATTTAAAAAATTATTTTTTCTAAATTATACGTTGATACTGTTCTAATTAATCAGATCAAATCGATCATTTCCATTAATAAAAATGTTATTTACCATTAGTTGTTACAAATTCGTCACTCTAAAAGTCAACATAAAAAAAGATTGAAAACAATGAACCGTGAAAATAAGAGAAACAAGATGACTTCATTCTCAAATCGTTTACTTAGATACACTTCGTTAATTATTTGTCCAAACAATTTTGTCCATTCAACCAAAAAATTGGTTACAGATAACTAATTTATAAATTTAGTGAATAAAAAGAATTTAGTTGAAACCAATATCCGTATAGTAACCAAATTATATGGTTGAAAATTTAGTTGAAAAAATAGTTGAAAATTTAGTCAACCAAATATTTTTCTGAGTGAAAAAAAATTTAACGAATAAAAAAAATTTATTATTTTTATTCAATTCACTTTTTTATTATATTTATTATAAAAAAACATACGTATAGTAACCAAATTATGTGGTTGAAAATTTGGTTGAAAATTTATTAGTTGAAAATTTAGTTGAAACAAACATCCGAATAATAACCAAATGATATGGTTGAAAATTTAGTTAAAAATTTAGTAAACCAAATATTTTTCTGAATGAAAAAAAAAAAAATAAATTTAGTGAATTTTTTTATTCACTAAATTTATTTTATATTAAAAAGAGTATAGAAACCATATTATAGAGTTACAAATATCCGTATAGCAACCAAATTATATGGTTGAATATTTAGTTGAAACAAACATCCGTATATGGAATAACCAAATAGTATGGTTGAATATTTAGTTGAAAATTTATTGTAAAATTTAGTTGAAAATTTTGTTTTGAATTATAAACATTTGGTTGAAATAAACATCCGTATAGTAACCGAATTATATGGTTGAAAATTGGGTGCAAAAATAGTTGAAAATTTAGTTGAAACAAACATTTGTATAATAACCAAATAATATGGTTGAAAATTTATTTGAAAATTTAGTCAACCAAATATTTTTCTGAGAGAAAAAAAAATAAAATAAATTTAGTGAGTAAAAAAATTTAGTTGAAACAAACATCCGTGTAGTCACCAAATTATATGGTTGAAAATTTATTTGAAAATTTAGTCAACCAAATATTTTTCTGAGTAAAAAGAAAAGTAATAAATTAGTTGAAAATTTAGTCAACCAAATATTTTTCTGAGAGAAAAAAAAATAAAATAAATTTAGTGAGTAAAAAAATTTAGTTGAAACAAACATCCGTGTAGTCACCAAATTATATGGTTGAAAATTTAGTTGCAAATTTAGTTGAAATAAACATCCGTACAATAAACAAATGATATGGGTGAAAATTTAGTTCAAAATTTAGTCAACCAAATATTTTTCTGAATGAAAAAAAATAAATTCAGTGAATTTTGTATTCACTAAATTTATTTTATATTAAAAAGAGTATAGAAACCATACGTATAGAGTTACAAATATCCGTATAGTAACCAAATTATATGGTTGAAAATTTGGTTGAACATTTAGTTGAAAATTTAGTAGAAACAAACATCCATAATAACCAAATAATATGGTTGAATATTTAGTTGAAAATGTAGTCGAAAATTTGGTTGAAAACTGATTTGAAAATTTAGCTGAAAATCTTCTTTTTAATTAAAAACATTTGGTTGAAACAAACATCTGTATAGTAACCGAATTATATGGTTGAAAATTGGTTTAAAAATTAGCTGAAAATTTAGTCGAAACAAACACCCGAATTGTAACCAAATTATATGGTTGAAAATTTGGTTGAACATTTAGTTGAAAATTTTGTTTCTAATTATAAACATTTAATTAAAACAAACATCCGTATAGTAACCGAATTATATGGTAGAAAATTTGGTTAAAAATTTAGTTGAAAAATTAGTTAAAAATTTTGTTGAAATTTTAGTCAAACAAATATTGTTCTGAGTGAAAAAAAAATTTAGTGAATAAATAAAATTTAGTTGAAACAAACATTTGTGCAGTAACCAAATTATTTGGTTGAAAATTTGGTTGAAAATTTAGTTGAAAATTTAGTTGAAAATTTAGTTGAAAATTTAGTTGAAAATTTGATTGAAAATTTATTTAATAACCAACTAATATGGATGAATAATTTTGTTGGAAATTTAGTCAACCAAATATTTTTGAGTGAAAAAAAAAAACAGAAAAAATATTTCCTTTCTTTTCTAATTTAAACTCCCATATGTGGAGTTTACTGCAAAGAGGGAAAAGTGGACCACCCTGGGAAAAGTGAAATGGCTAATCAGTCAACGTGACAGCGTTTCGACCACTCTAGATTTCCCCCCTTTCGAACTCGACTACTTGCGCAATCTCCAGGTTTGGTACATTCTACAATTATTCTACATTATACGCTAATCTATGCTACGAGACTCTTGGGAAATTCATGTCTGCAGAAATCGACCTCTTGAAATTCATGTTTGTATTCAAAACAGAAAAAAAATTGGGATCAGTGAATTTACAAGCCTTGGATTTGGGTCTTTGAAAAACATAATTAAAAAAAAGTCTGCTGAAATGACGAATAAAAAAGTCCCGGAGACTTTAAGGCCTCTTATATTAAAACAGGCGACTTTTGTACAAATTTTTTTGAGCTTATAAGTTCAAGTACATATAGAATAAAAGATAAAAAGGCTTAAAAGATTAATATGGCTTTTATAGTTCAATGCTTATTAAAATTTAAAAGTCTCTAAATTTGGATGCTTTTAATTTAATTCAATTCAAGTCAAGTCAATTTAAGCCAACTTATTTTTCCACTAAACTCTTTATTTGAATCAGTTAAAATTTTCACTATGTATGTAATTTAAATTCCAACTATAAATCAATTATTTTGTAACAATTGAATCATTAAAAAATATTTTGTACAAATTCAATCAGTAGAAAATAACTGATTTATAGCTAGAATTCAGTAATAAATTCATTAGTAAAAATTTTAACTGATTCAAGGGTAGAGAGTTATTATGAATTATTTTTTACTAATTCAATTAGTACAAAATATTTTTTGCTAATTTAATTACTTAGTATAAAGTATTTTTTACCAATTCAATTAGTACAAAATATTGTTTACTAATTCAATTAGTGCAAAGTATTTTTTACTAATTCAATTAGTACAATATATATTTTACCTTTGTGTTGTTTGCAAGTTGTACGGAAATTTCAGTAATAATATATTCGACTTTTTTTAAATGTTATAATCTGTGATAAAAAAGCTATCGACTGTGTTGAAAGTCAACACAAATCTTCTCTTTTCTTCCTTTTCTCTAATTTCAATCGAGGGTGAAAAATAACCTCAAAATTATATTTATCGCCAAAATAACCGAATTGATATTTAATCATCAGTATTTATTTTTGATACAATCGTCTATCAAATTCAAAATTAAAACATGAAACAAAAAGGTATCGATAATTTCGATAATTCAAATATGTACATATAAATTTCAGTTCTATAGCGGGAACAATATTCAATGAATTTAAATGTAATCATTTAAATTTTTAAGCTTCAAAATTTATCGCCAAATTCTCTGGAATTGTATTAACTGAAATGAATTAAAAATTGTCATAAAAACTTTCATCTTTTTACTGTGATTTGATTTTATTTTATTCTTTTTTTTCATTGTTTCATTACAATTATTATAAGTTTAACAGTTGCATTATTGACCAATGGCAGAACAGTACTCCAAATAATCGCCAACAATGTCAATAATGTTAAACATAACACTTCACGAGTCAGAAAACAAAAAATGATTGGCGCTTTATCGATAATCACGTGGTTGTTTATGATTATCGATTTTTTAAGCGAGCAGAAAGCTGTTCAATAATAATAATTATTATTATACTTTTATATAAAATAAAACAAATAAAACTCACCGAAATATTTATCGGGCTCGAGGCCCGAGTCTTTGTCGAGTCCACAGATGACAAAGTAATCCGCAAACCTGGCTGGATGTTGCTCAGGACCACGCAATATTGCCAGACTCCCGTTCATCTTTCACTCAAAAAAAGCACGTGTCGTTTAACTTGTCAAGGTTTCGCATTTTTATTCACGTCGCAGACAATTTGTAAGAAACGCACATCTTTGCTGCTGTCATTTTACACACGAGCTAACAACAGCTGATATTGACATAAGCCGAACGGAACTCGAGCAAACTCGAGTGAGAACTGAGAAATGAAAATAATTGATCCTTTTCCTTTACCCCAGTGCTCCCAAATTTTGCTTCCCAACCGCACTGAGCATGCGCGTCATCGGTCACCTCATTGGCTGCTTTTGGCGCGCTTATTTGAAATAACGAAAATATGTAATTTCAATTTCAAGGACAAATAATTATTGCCTAAATGAATAAAATTTTCATTCTTAAGAAAAAAACAATTTTCAGATTAATTACTGTATTTAAAAAATATTTTCTCCTTTGAAGTCAGATGAACAATATTGTTTAGCAGTAAAATTAAAATTTCTATCAGTAAAATTTTTATTACTTCAAAATTCTAATTTAAGATCAAAAAATTATTTTCGTAAAAATAATTATTTATTAAAAATATTGAATTTACATATTTTTATTATTTCAAATAAGCGTGCCAAAAGGAGCCAATGAGGTGATCGAAGTGACGCATGCGCATTACGAGTGTCCTAAAGTCCTCGCTCTCCGAATCGATTTGCAATTATCGACTCTGTAGCTCTCGAAAAAAGCAGGATTGCCAACTGACTCTCCCTCCAAAACAAAAATAAAATTTGAAAAAGCTCGTGAAAAACAAGGCGTTAAGGGTATGTCACACCCGATCCCTACCTTACCGGCATTTTTTTCAACAAACTCTTGTCCACACAAATAGAGATATCGAGTTAAAACTTTGGGATATTAAATAAAAAGCATTAAAGAAGGTTTATCAGGTCTTAAATTTTCAAAATTAAAAAAAAATTATGAAAAAGTTTTTTTTTCTATTTCAAATATTTTAGTCCAGTAAACTTTCCTTAATGCTTTTTATATAATTCCCCAAATTTTTAACTCGATATCTTATTTCCTGTGGACATGAGTTTGTCGAAAAAAATGCAAGTAAGGTAAAAATTTACTAGTAGGATATGCCTTTAAGAATTAACAATAAAAATATAAAAAAAAATATCTGATTAGTAATTAATAACCGTAAAATTAATATCAATATACAACATATTTTCTTATTTGAGAAAGAAGATTTATTAATTTACATAATAATCAATGAAGAGAATAGTATCGAAAGTCAAAAAGGTTAAAAGATAAAAACAGTTAAAACTTTAAAAGCTTCACCGTTTAGTTGACAGAGGGAAAAGAAATTTTAATATTAGTTAAATAAACTAATAATTTAGTACTTAGTTTATTAGCATTTTGAATTAAATTATTTAAATTTAAATGTTCTTTTAACTTTAGATACATTAAAATTATTTTTAATATTTATTTTATTTTAACTTATTTTTAACTGAATGACCCCAATTTTTTAATAATGTAAAAGTTCACCTCCTTTATTTAAAAAAAAATGAATAAAAAATTTTTATTCAGTGTTTTTTAAAACATATTTTTAGATTTTATTTGTATACAGAAAAAAATTATTAATATTAATTTATCAATTAATTACTAATTTGGTTCATTTTCATTTTTAAGATTATATAAATTTGGAATTATTCTGAATTTTCAAAAAGCAATTGTTAATTTAAATAAAAAATATCTGTCATTTTGTGATATAAAAAACAGTAAAAAAAGTAAGAACTGGTAAGAACCTGGGTCCTAAAGAAAAGGATTCCCAACGAGTGAAAAAACAAAAGCATCACTGCGAACGGAATGAATCATGAAGATAAATAATATTAATCACATTAATTAATTGAACTTAATAATTAATTATATTTATAAATTATATTTCCATTTATAACCATAAAATATAATAAAATAGGATTGAAACAAATAGGATAGGACATTATAGGATATGATATGGTAGGATAAGATAGCATAGAATAGGACAGGAAAGGATAGGATAGGATAAGATAGGATAGGATAGCGCAGAATTGAATAGAATCGTATAGAATAGAATAAAATAGATAAGAATAGAATTTATATTTATGTCCTAGGAAAAAAATAAAATAATTATTAAAAAATTACAAACAAACTTCTGAAAATAAGAGCCCGTCCCAATTAATTGCAATCGTTTTATTCAGATAATAAAGAAATATTAGACATGAAAAGAAATATTAACTTACGTTTCTTTAATTTAAAAAAAAATTATGTATTTAATGAAAAAAATATATGAACTTGTTATCAAAAGAAAATATTGACTTGTGAATTTTCTAAGGCCCAAAAAAAAATTCACTTGTGAATTTTCTCGTATCATAAAAATTATTGACTTAGATAAATAACTACAAAAAAAGTTAAAAATCATTGTAAAAAAAACTTATTACTAATTACAAAAATAATAGAGTAAAATAATTAAATAATAATTATCAATGTAAATTTTAAAATACTCCCCGTTTGCAATAAAGTAATAATCTAACCCTTTTGGAAAAGTCTGATACAAATTACAAAAAAAAAGTAAACAAATAAAATATTAATTAATAAATTCTCGAATTTTCTAACTATTTCGAAAAAAAGTACAAAATAAAAGTACGAATTCAGGTAACTTCCGATTTTGATTAATTTAAAATGGATTTAAATATTTTATGTTAAAGAAGTCGTTGTTTTAATTTAAAATTTAATCTGCATATGAAAAATAGGAAAGAGGGAAAGACTAAAAAAAAAGACAAATTAAAGTCAAAAATTCTTTCAAATTAAAAATGTTCAACTTCGCCGAGGACGTTTTTCGAAATACGCTAGAAAATTTGAGAATTTATGAAAAAATATTTACAACTTTTTTTTTTGTAATTTGTACCTGTAAAGTTTTTTTTATACACATTAGCATATTACTTTATGGCAAAATCGGGAGAATTAAAAAAATTATTTATCTGTATTTATGACAATTTTATTATATTGGTAACTTGTAACAGAGGAAAACGCTTGCAATATTATTTTGAAAAAAATTTTTCGGAAATTCTTCTTATTTGGAAGTTTTTTAAAAACATTATTGATTAAATTTCTTTTATTGGAGTATGGGGCATTTTTAAATTTAAAAAATTTTC